>JAVJIF010018200.1:0-82041 GCA_038442645.1 Agave tequilana
ACAAAAATAAAGAATTTCAGATCTAAGAATAGGATGTGTAAGGTGCTCAATTCTACCGCAATAGCAAGTGGCTATGCGGGTCGTGATCCACAAGGAGGGGCTAGCGATAGAAGCTTTTTAATAAGTTTTCTTTTAAGATACAAAGTATGGTTAAGTTCTTCTTTAGTTCTTTAAAAAGAAAGAGAAAAATTAGGTTAAAGTGAAGTTAGAAAGAAAGTGGTAGATTTAGAAGGTGGGAAAATGGAAAAATGATTATTTACAAAGAAATGAAAAGGGTGATAAGAATGGTTGGAGATTGTGATATTAAAACTAAAAAATAAAAGAAAAGAAAGCAACCTAAAAATTACTTACCTCTTCAGTGCTCATATACCTTGGATCCTTTGTGACGACTTACCTTGTCTTTGAAGGCGATCAAGCATGGCGTATAGGATCTTCCCCATTCTCGATCTACACTACGAATAAAAGGGCAAACTATACTAGCAAGAGAATGATTGTTCATCACCATAGGTCATCAAGGGTACTTGCAACGGCTAAGCAGTCTCGAGGCTATCAGATTCTCTTGGATTCAGCACATCAGAGGAGAGTAAAAGAAAACAAGAGTAAAGAAAGAAAAAGAAACTTTGATTCGATTCAAATAACAATGAAAGAAAAGACTTACTTACACCGGTGTCACTCTCAGTACAAGCTTGATCTCCTTCTCCATGAAACTTGTCTCTCCTCTCAGTTACATAAAGAAAAGTAAAAATTACATAAAAAAAACTAAAAACCTAAGTTACAAACTACAAATTATCCTAAGTTCTATTCTCTGCTTGGTCATCCCCTTGCCTTTGAGAATGCAGTATTTATAGAAGAAATGCAGAGGTTAGAGGAGTATGAAGATAGGAAAAGCTGGCTATTTCTGAATTTGAATCCTCCATTATCTCCAAACTTGATTTGATGTGGATATTCAGTTCTGATCTGCAGTTTGTTGGCGTGTTGATTGCTGAATATCACTTATCAAATGATAGAATTAGAAATAGTGATCAACATAAGAGTTGTAGCTCGGTAAGTCCTCTTTCTGGATCATCTTGAATCATCAGATTTGAGATTCAGTAGCAAAAGTTATGATTCAAATACTGAAATGTATTCAGTCAGAATCTGAGTCAAACTTGCTTCATCTCATCTGTTGATCTTCTCTCTATCCATTTATCTCTCTGTATTTGATATTATCCTCGATTGATCTTTAGCTAACCAAATAGATTTAAAGAAATCTGAATTTTACTGGTTTCCATTTGGTGTTATCTTTCTGATTTGCTCTGATCTTCAGCTGAACATTTGTCCCAATCCTTGATTTGTTCTAACTAGATCTGGGATCATCCTCAGCTAACCAAATAGATCCAGTTAAATCTGATTTTAACTGGTATTTATTTGGTTTAATTCTCTTTCTCTTCATTATTATCCTCTACAAAATAGACATTTAGACAAAGAAATTAGTAGATTTATTACACGATAAATGTATGAGTGTAATGAAAAGTATGCAAAAAATGTATACGATCACACCCCCACACCTATCTTTTGCTCGTCCTCGAGCAAAATAATAAAACTAACCAAAGATTATTAGACCACTTTCGCAGGTCACGCGATTGCACTGAGCTTGTGCTACAAGCCGTTAAACCTCTAGGTTTCCCTTAGATGACGAGTTTTGTCTCGTGAGGGTTTTCAGTGGATTACACCCACAAAATCCATAAAGAAAGAGAAACAAAGAGTTAGTATTTTCGAAAAGCATTTGAAAGAGAAAAATATTTGAAATATAATTATAAGATTTAAGTAATCTATAAGTTATGGGAAAACTGAATGTTTCATTCCCAAACTTAGGTTCTATTCAAAATTTGTTATCAATCAAAATAAGGAGTCAAATTGTTCTTCTCATCTAGTCTATTACTTTACCCTAAGTCATATGCACCTTGTGACCGTGAAAATTTTGACTAAGGGTTCATTAACTCTAACTCTTATGCCTTATTTATTTATATATATATTTTTGGTGGTATTATTCCTTAGTTCTATTAGGCTTTCTAATCTGCCCATGTAACGAGCCTTTAATCGATGACTCCCAAACCAAACGGTCTTAGGGTACCGGGTGAGAAAACACCCAAGGACTTAAGACTCGAGCAAACAATGCCACAAAACTAAGGATTTTTTTATATGAACCACTTTTAGGCGTGAATACTTATGCTTTATTAGGCACAAATACCCAGCTTAATCAGAGGATTTTTTTTTTCTCAAACTTATCTAATCATCTTTTACATAAATACCAAGGCTTACTTAGGCCAAGCACCTACCTAATCAATAATTAGATTTGTTCATCTTTCATATTTTTTTCTTTTTTTTTATAAGGCATAAGAATCTTCGTTTTTTGAATCCTTAGTGTATAAGTGTATGAAGTGTGCATATTTCATTAAGGTAAAGATCAAGACTAAATTACTTTGACAAATTATCTTCCTAACTCTAAAAATCAAACAAATAATCTTATTTTGACCAAGTTCAAGAAATACTAATTTTTATTTTCCTATTCCTTAAAATTGACTTATTTCTTACAAAAAATATGTCAAAATATTGTTTCTATTTTCAAAAAGTTTTTAAAAGTAAAGAAAATGTTAATTTTTTTTTATAAAAAGAAAAACCTAAGTTATGTTAGAACCCTCCCCCACACCTATCTCATGCATTGTCCTCAATGTATGAATCAATGTATAGATGCATGAAAAGAAGAAAGGGAAGGAAAATGTTACCTTAAGGTGGTGATTCCGTGGTGGTATGATTGGTCCACGAAATGCGGCCCAATCGACTTTTCGTGGAGTTCGGAGGAACCCACCAGAAATTTCTCTAATATAACCCACTAAAATGATATATACATGAATGATTTTTATTAAATATTTTACCCCATCTAATTTTCAAATTCCATAATTAATTTCATAGTCAATTTTGTCAACCACCTTGTCCCAAAATGGAGTGTGAAAGATAGAATGATTGACTTAGACTTAAGAAGTACGGGAACTAATACCGACTCAAGAAAGTGACTTAAGTCAAGTAAAGGTTCAGGAGTCGAGATTGGTTTAGGAAAAGGGTCCAAATCAAGAAGTTAAAACTCAAGTCCACATTCATTTTCTCACAATAGAATGTGACTTAATATTGGTGATTCAAGTTCAAGAATGACAGGTGTGGGAATCAAAACTAACTCTAAAATATTACTCAAGTCGGGTAATAAAATAGGAGTCAATATTGATTCGAAAATTTGAACTGGATCACAAAATTGAGAATCTAGGTCACATTTCTCATTGAGTTCAATTTCATAAAAATGAGAACTTGCCAATTTGTCAATGGGACTTTCAAAAGTATGAAATTGGTGAAGTTCAATATGATGATCATCAAAGATAGGCGATTCAATTTCATTATGAATTGGCACAGGATCCAATGTTGACTCGGGGAAAAGATTAAAATCAGGTGAAGATACCGGAGTCATTATTGAATCAGGAAGTAGAATTGAATCACTAAGTTGAGGTTCATGATCATAATCATTCTCAAGTTCAATTTCAGGAAAGGGATAACTTGCCAAACTGTCAATGTCACTTTCAAACTTTAGAGTTTGGGTAAGTTCAGATGATTGTGCTGAAATGGAACCTTATTTTCTAAAACATGACTCTTCGGCTCTAACAGAATGGTTAGCGACATCAGAACTGGCCAAACGGTGAGAACGTAGAGTTTGGACCATCATATCTATGTCATGATTACGAGCGTTTTGAGCCTGAGTCATGGCTTCAAGCATCTTTTCATAGTTGATTGGTTCATCGTTTTGTTGCGATTGGTCTTGAAAAGATGAAGTGTTGTTTGGGAATTGGTAGTGAAATTGTGAGTCCATCAGATTTTGTGATTGTTGTTTGGACTCACGCATACTCATTTCCAAAATGATGATTTTCTATTTTGGACTGGTGGAACTGAGTATGAATCTTGGAAATATTGTGGACAAGATGGATAAGGAGGACAAGTTGGTTGAAAATTGGACTCAGGGGAGGTGAATCCCCATTTACTCTGTGAAGAGTTGAAATTATTCTGAAAATTATGGTCATAAGATTGGGGGCATGGGTTAAATTGATTCGGATAAGACCAATCCGGCACACTAGGTTGGTTAAAGTTATGATATGCCGGTTGGTAATATCCGAAAAAGAGGTTGGTGTGTAATATGGATTACCATTAAAATTGGAAAAATTATTGTTATAAGCCATATCACACAATAAAATACAAACAAAAAAAAAAACAAAAAATAAGCAAACAAAAAAGAAAAAATTCTAACCTAAGTTAGGGTAGACCTTTGACCTAGACGACTCCTAACTGGTTAGACTGTCCATAGGAGGTATAATGCAGACTTTGACCATAAGCTAATCAGCCAGGTCAGGGCAAGATTGGTGGGAGGTTATCCGTCAAAGACGTTCCTTAATTAAGTAACCACCAACCTTCGGGTTTTCGGCCCTTAATCCCCTTCCTAGACACTGATTTGGCAGGAGTCAAATTCTAACACCTTTCCCCCTTAGGATAATCTCCTAATTAAGTCCGAGATGTCCCTAGGGCCAACGTCTACTCATTTTTAGTTAGGCTTGGGTTAGTGAGTGAGGAGATTGTTTGTGGTTAAGGGAGGGTAATGACTTCCCCACCTTATCTTGTTTATAGGACAAGCCCTTAAGTCAATTTAGTGCAGTGTACAAGTATATTAAAAAAAGTAACATTCAAGCAATATTTCATACAAGAATGAACCTTATACTAAATGCTATGCACACATACCTTGGCTCCAGCACTCTTCAACAGTAAATAAAAAATGAAATGAAATAGACACGTGCCTAAATGCAAAGTCTAAATCATTTTTAGCATTTACAATCAAAGAAGGAGATAAATGCTACAGAAATTCAGATTTTCAATTCAGCCAACCTGCAAAAATACAGGTTAGTAGTTCACTCAGTTTTGCCACTGGAATGTAGCAAATCTGAGGGCTTCTTGGCTCTGCTTTCTTGAGCAGAGTCCAAGGCCACTTATGTGTCTACTGCAGCAAGAATTCCTTGTTGTTAAATCTGTACAAAAAATAAAGAAGAAAGTTAACCAAAAATGTAAACTTTTAAAGAGAGTAACTTACCGTCCCTCCCCGGCAACGGCGCCAAAAATTTGATTGAGGTTTTACCAGCACAAAAATAAAGAATTTCAGATCTAAGAATAGGATGTGCAAGGTGCTCAATTCTACCGCAATAGCAAGTGGCTATGCGGGTCATGATCCACAAGGAGGGACTAGCAATAGAAGCTTTTTAGTAAGTTTTCTTTTAAGATACAAAGTATGGTTAAAGTTCTTCTTTAGTTCTTTAAAAAGAAAAGAGAAAAATTAGGTTAAAGTGAAGTTAGAAAGAAAGTGGTAGATTTAGAAGGTGGGAAAATGGAAAAATGATTATTTACAAAGAAATTGAAAAGGGTGATAAGAATGGCTGGAGATTGTGATATTGAAACTAAAGAATAAAAGAAAAGAAAGACAACCTAAAAATTACTTACCTCTTCAGTGCTCATATACCTTGGATCCTTTGCGACGACTTACCTTATCTTTGAAGGCGATCAAGCATGGCGTATAGGATCTTCCCCATTCTCGATCTACACTACGAATAAAAGGGCAAACTATACTAGCAAGAGAAGGATTGTTCATCACCATAGGCCATCAAGGGTACTTGCAACGGCTAAGCAGTCTCGAGGCTATCAGATTCTCTTAGATTGCAGCACATCAGAGGAGAGTGAAAGAAAACAAGAGTAAAGAAAGAAAAAGAAACTTTGATTCGATTCAAAAACATTGAAAGAAAAGACTTACTTACACCGGTGTCACTCTCAGTACAAGCTTGATCTCCTTCCTCCATGAAACTTGTCTCTCCTCTCAGTTACATAAAGAAAAGTAAAAATTACATAAAAAACTAAAAACCTAAGTTACAAACTACAAATTATCCTAAGTTCTATTCTCTGCTTGGTCGTCCCCCTTGCCTTTGAGATTGCAGGTATTTATAGAAGAAATGCAGAGGTTAGAGGAGTATGAAGATAGGGAAAGCTAACAATTTCTGAATTTGAATCCTCCCTTATCTCCAAACTTGATTTGATGTGGATATTCAGTTCTGATCTGCAGTTTGTTGGCGTGTTGATTGATGAATATCACTTATCAAATGACAGAATTAGAATTAGTGATCAACATAAGAGTTGTAGCTCGGTAAGTCCTCTTTCTATATCATCTTGAATCATCAGATTTGAGATTCAGTAGCAAAAGTTATGATTCAAATACTGAAATGTATCCAGTCAGAATCTGAGTCAAACTTGCTTCATCTCATCCGTTGATCTTCTCTCTATCCATTTATCTCTCGGTATTTGATATTATCCTCGATTGATCTTTAGCTAACCAAAATGGATTTAAAGAAATCTGAATTTTACTGGTTTCCATTTGGTGTTATCTTTCTGATTTGCTCTGATCTTCAGCTGAACATTTGCCCCAGTCATTGATTTGTTCTAACTAGATCTGGGATCATCCTCAGCTAACCAAATAGATCCAGTTAAATTTGATTTTAACTGGTATTTATTTGGTTTAATCCTCTCTCTCTCTCTTCATTATTATCTTCTACAAAATAGACATTTAAGACAAAGAAATTAACAGATTTATTACACGATAAATGTAGGAGTGTAATGAAAAGAATGCAAAAAATGTGTACGATCAGTAGTGCATGTGTTTTGGAATGGTACCGTGCATGCCCGCTACCACGGTCTAACACCCCTGGCGCTGAATCAGGACAAGCTGCAAGGCTCTAATATCTGAAGACTACAGCCCCACACGAAAAGACAACTAGTGTGGCGCTGTAATCCGGGCATCGCCCTGACAACTGGTAACTAAATAGGTATCCAGTACTACCTTGGTTCCCTATGGTTGGAACCCATAATTCGGTACCATAATAAGTTCTTCCAAAATACACGATATGCTTCATCAAGCAATTACCCCTGTTCCCTGGGTTATGGTGTCTTTTATTAATAAGCAATCAATGTGAGTTATATTGGCCTAGAGGCCTTCCACTCTAGTTTTGATGATGATTAACTCATGTAGTTATAGTTTACTAATAATCTTGTGATATTGAGTTTCAGATATTTAACCAAGATATTAGTAGGTGATTAGCTTCAACAAAGGTGTTTTGGAGCTTTCACATGATGATTCAAGAGCTCGAGCGTCAAGTCCACATCTAGCACTCGGTTGGAATCAAGCTCGTTGAATCACGTTTGGATCGAGTCAACTTGGAGATGACGTTCTACAAGAAGACTTCAATTTGTTTAAGTCTAAGATTTAGTTTAGATCTATTGTAAAGTTAGATAGTGTGATATGCTCAAGTTCACAACACACACTTGTTTTAAGTTTCATGTTTATTGGTTTGATTTTCGGTTTAACCGATCTGGTTTTCATGAATAGATAGAATCAAAATAAGTTTACATGATTTAATGTATATTAGATTTGATCTATATACATCTATGCTTCATATACTTAGAAAAACTTATTTTGATACACTATCATGTGTTTGGAGTTTTATATTTAGACAAAACTTATTTTGAATTTAATGTCAAAAACATAGATATAATACCTTTCATATATATTAGATTCTATCCATATACTATATGCTTCAAAGTTGTTTAAATATCATGTTTTTGTATTTACATGTGTTTTGAAAAAATCGGATTTCCATTACAAAAATCTAAGTTTTGGAAAATACAGTTTTTGGTTTAAGACAAATTTTTCAAGTCACAAAAAATGGTTCAAAATGTTTGTAACATGATTTGATTTTTACTCAAACATGTTTGTATTTCAAAGATATAACATGAACTGATTTTTGTGGAATTTATGTGCTTTTATGGGATTTTATAAAAGATAAAAACCTAAGATTTTTAGTCCCAAATCTATCTGGCTGGCAGGCTGCCGGTCGACCGGGCCGGTCGACCGTAGCAGTGAGCGGTCGACTGGGCCGGTCGACCGACGTGCACAGAACGTACACACAACCTTGCTGGGGAGGCGGTCGACCAGGTCGGTCGACCGCCAGAGAGCTCTGCTCTCTGGAAATGCCTCCGGTCGACCGAGCGGTCGACCGGACAGAGAGCTCTGCTCTCTGTATCCAGCTCGGTCGACCGGGCGGTCGACCGGTCAGAGAGCCGTTGCTCTTTGGTTCTGGGCACGGTCGATCGGGCGGTCGACCGCTGGGCCCAACGGTAAAAAATGTGACCGTTGGCCGGTCGACCGGGAGGGCAAACTGGCCCTTTTCAGCTGCCAACGGGCAGATTTGAAATGAGGGTATAAATACCCCATTTCTTGGTTGTTTTCAAAAAGAATTTCAAGAGCAAAATTTCTCCCATTTACAAGTGTTTTAACACACTAATTTTCAAAGAGTTTTTAAGCCTAAAGATTTCATCTTTATTTTGTTTTAAAGGGTTGGAAAATTCAAAGAAAAAGAAAGTCTTTGGGATTATTTTTTATCTTCAATTTATATTCATTCTAGAAGTTTTCTCAAGAGTTTTTCTTTGAGTTTTTGATTTCCAAACTCTTTATTTCTCACACTTGAGCTTATCATTCTATCCTATCTATAGGATCTTTGTTTTAGTGAGAAAATTCGTTTGTGGTTGTTAGACCACTAAGTTGTAAACCTTCCATTGATTGTGATATCCCTCTAGTGAGAGGTGATTGAGTTGTTATCCCTCAAGTGTGAGGTGATAGTGGAAGTGGTGTTTGGCTCCCTCTAGTAAGAGGTGGCGATTGTGTTGGAATCCCTCAAGTGTGAGGTGATTTATTTGTTATTAGCTAAGTGCCTATCCCTCTAAGTGTAGAGATGATTTATTTTGTGCCTTGCCTCTAGTGAGAGGTTATATTCGCTGAGAGAGGAGTTGTGTACTCCCAATTGTATTTGTCCCAAATCCTCAGTGGAGGTTCCCTGTGTGGGAAGTCTTGTGTAGACGAGTTAGTGGAAATCCTTCTGTGTGAAGGCGGGGACGTAGAGCTGTGTGCTCGAACCTCGAAACATATCTCGGTATTTGCATTTGATCCACTTTCTCTAACTCTCTCTCTTACATTGTGCATTGATTCATATTATCATATCATATACATGCTTGTGTTGTTTGTGTGTGCACATACTTGTGTTTAACCAAGAGAGCTTTACATAGTACCTCAACTCTTATTTTGAGAAATTCAGAGGAGTTAGTCTAGAGCCCTTCACCGAGAATTGGCTACACTCATTGGTTACACTAAGTGTGTTGCATTTAGTTTTTAATTCCGCATTATTGATCATTAGATTAGACATACACCTATTCACCCCCCTCTAGGTGTATTTTCAATTGGTATCAGAGCCTACGCTCCTGATATTAGGTTTAACCACCTAGAAGTGTGATCTTAGTTTTGCTAATCTATCATTTACATTTACACACATATAGTTTGCACTTATGGATGTCCCTCCCATGTTTAATATCTCTAAAATTGATATATGGAAGGTTCTGATGAGTTGCCATTTAAAAGCCATAGGTTATAAAGTTTACCTTGCCATTACCAAGGAATCCTACCTTAGTGATAGCAAGCATATAGAGGCCAATGCACTAGCCCTAGAGGCACTTAAAAAATCACTTAGCAAAGAATATTTAAATATGATTTCTCATTGTGTCTATGCCTTTGCAGTGTGGAACATCTTGACCTCTTCAAAGCTTCAATTGCCAATCCAAATGGAGAAGGAATCTAGTGAGGATGAATCCGAACAACGATGCTACATGGTCAAGGGAATGACTCCCTTGAGATATATTCGGAATCTCAACTAGATGATTGTGCTAGTTCTTCAGGAGATGATATTATTGATGCCGATGCATTAAATGAAGAACTTTCTATTGTTTGTAAAAAATTATTAGAAAAATATAAAGCATTAAAAAAGAAGAGTTTGAACTTAACAAAGAAAATGAAAACTTGTACTCAAAACTTGATTTGACTTTACAAGAGAAGGTTGAGATTTCAAATGAGTGTGACTCTTTGAAAACCCAACTTGAACTTATTTTAAATGAAAACAAAATTTTAAAAAGTAAAATGATTGTGAAAATGTTTTAAAGAAAAATGAGACTTTAACTTTAAAACTTAATTTTGTTTTAAAAGAGAATGAATCCTTGAAAAACCAAATTGCTTCTATTTCAAAGGATTTGGATTTGGTTTTCAAGAAAAATATTTCTTTGAAAAATGATTTAGATTCTCATGTTTGCCATGCTAGTGTAGCTTCACATTCTAGCTCACCTATTGCATGCTCCACTTATCTTCTAGTATTAAAAATGATGTTTGTTTGCTAAAGAAGAGTATGGATTGTTTGGGCTCCACTTTGAATCAATGTGCTTTGAAACTCACACGTTTGGAATCTATGTTTCGAAAGAAAGAAGTTTCTCCTATGCATGCACACAAACCATGGCATACATATGCTTCCCACGTTCACTCCCATAACACTTTGTATGCTCATGTGTACACTTGTACACATTGTAGACGTAAGGGCCACCTTATTAAATTTTGTTATGATAGGATACATGATTCCAATATAGCAAATAAATTTGTTTGGGTTAGGAAAGGAGCTAACCCCCATGGACCCAAAAGAGTATGGGTACCAAAGACCACTCCTATTTATTTGATGTAGGTGTGGGCTCTCACATGACGTGAGAGTGATGGTGCCTTGAGGTGGATGCGTTCTGAGCTTAAAGATGATAATTTGGATGCATCACTTTCAAGGAGTGTTTGGTGGAAGGACCACCTCAGTTTGGAGACATAGAGATGTACCTCATAGTTTTTGTAACGATCTCTTACTCCTCATTTATGTTTACATGCTTTCATATTGTTGATTTTTAGCATGTTTTGATGTTTCATGATTAGTATGATAAATGCAATGTTTATTAGACTTGTGATATGCATGATTAGTATTTGAGACACTCATGTTTATATGAATTTATATTTTGTGTTCTCACTTTAGTTTAACTAATGTGTATGTCATAGTTCTAACACATGTACATTTACATAATGATCATATAAGTTTTGTTTGATTTTTATGCTCCATGTTTTGATTACATGTTTAGATGTAAGTTTTCATTAAAACTTGGATATATACTTGTATAACTAGTGAGCCACAAATAGATTATTATATGTTTGTACTTAAATGCTCATTTGTACCCATTAGATGTACTAGTATAGTCTAGTTTTAATGATTCATACATTTTGACTTGTATTCTCTATTTTTAAGCATATTTTAATGTTTATGTTTAAACTTCATGTATATGTCTATTTTGTCTAAACTAATAATTATACATATACATCCTTGAGCCACTTGCCTTCATGCATATACTTTTGTGGACTCATTCATGTTTGGATATGTAGTATACTCTAGTTTGTACAAAACATACATATGCCTAGAAGATTAAATTATTTTGATGAAAATTAGATTTTCTTATATTTCATGTTTTTAAGGAATTTCTTATTGAGCCAAATTACCTATTTCCATGACTATGTCTTTCACAAAACTTATACACTCATATTACTTGATGTTTTCTCATGATTTTATTTTCATGAGTATTATATGCGCTATATAGATATTGAGTGACATTGGTTTAGTGATTTTCATATTTTATGGAATATATTCTTGTTTTATTCCTTACTTGAAGGATTTCGTACTAGTTTTCAAATTTTTCATATAACTAGTTGCGGTATTCTTCATATGGTAGAGTTTTCAAACGTGTTATAATATTTTCAAACTTATTTTTGAAAACCCCACCATCTAAGGGCGGATTGTTGGGCGACCATGCCTTTTATGCTCATATTGAAAATCTATTTAAAACATGTGCATGAAATGGGTGGTAGGAAGTATGAGTTATACACTTGATCTTATTTTGTTTTCAATTGATATCATTGTATCTTCTCAATTGGTATCACAATTGACATTCATTTATCTTGTATACTCATATTTTTTTATATATGTATGCTTACACTTCAAATAGTATCAATTTCGATTGGTATTTAATTTTTCATACATATATATGTATTTTATTTGTGCTTACTATATCTCTATATCTTTGAGCACAAATTTTGGTTATGCTAGGCTTGATTTCTTAAATGACAATTATATTTCAATTGATTATTTTTCAATTGGTATCTTATATAAGCTTATGCATCATTTTGTTTGGTAATTCATAAAGGGGGAGAAAATTCATATTTCACATTTCAATTGGTTTTGTTTACATTTGGTATCTTACTCCCACACTTTATGTTGAAAAATGATTGAAAAATGATATTGATTTTTTAATTTGGTATCATACGCTCCTAATGAAAATTATTTTCAATTGGTATATGTTTCATTATTTTCAATTGGTATATATTTCATTTTCAATATTGGTATCAAACACATTAAATTGATATTATTCTCTATTTGGTATCTCTATTGTAAAATGAGTTTAGTGCTTAACCAAAAAGATTGGTTTATATTTTTCAATTGATATCAAAAGTGTAAAATATTTTTAATTGGTACTAATTTTTACAATTGGTATCAAGATTACCTATATGTTTATATCTTTCAATTGATATCAAAATTTTTATTGGTTTCTTCAAAATGTTTTGTTTATTTTCAATTTGGTATCATCATTTGGTATCATGATATTTCTATACCTTTGCACTTAATTGATATATTTTTTTCAATTGGTATCATAATGTTTTGATTTGATTTCACCCCTTGATGATTTTTGTTTCTGACAAAAAGGGGGAGAACATTGTCTTATTGTTTACTTTAACCCCTTTGTTGATGATTGACAAAAAAGGGGAGAAGTATTTTAGAATATATGCATGTTTATTTAAATTTATATTAAAAATATTTGTTTTATGTTTTGTTGATATTGGTATCAAAAGCATGGATATTAGTATCAAGAACATATTTTATTGTTTTTTTTGTTGCTATCAAGAGTTTTTATTGAAATTTTTATTGTTGGTATCAAGAGCTTTTATTGAAATTTTTATTGGTATCAAGGAAATTATTTAAAGAACATGTTTATTTTAAGTTTATATTTTCAATTAGTATTTAAGAACATGTTTATTTTAAAAAGGGGGAGAAGTAATTTATTTTAAAATTTGGTATCAAGAGCATGTTTATTTCATTGTTTTATGCATGTTTATGCATATTCATGTTTAACATTCATTGCATATCTTTATAGTTTATTACTATGCATGAGTTAAGGGGGAGCTTCTTGAAGCTTAACTTTAATCCATGCATATATAACTCTATGAGTTTTGTCATCATCAAAAGGGGGAGATTGTTGGCCCAGAGGCCTTCCACTCTAGTTTTGATGATGATTAACTCATGTAGTTATAATTTACTAATAATCTTGTGATATTAAGTTTCAGATATTTAACCAAGATATTAGTAGGTGATTAGCTTCAACAAGGATGTTTTGGAGCTTTCACATGGTGATTCAAGAGCTCGAGAGTCAAGTTCACATCTAGCACTCGGTTGGAATCAAGCTCGTTGAATCGCGTTTAGATCGAGTCAACTTAGAGACGACGTTCTACAAGAAGACTACGGTTTGTTTAAGTCTAAGATTTAGTTTAGATCCATTGTAAAGTTAGATAGTGTGATATGCTCAAGTCACAACACACACTTGTTTTAAGTTTCATGTTTATTGGTTTTGGATTTTGGTTTAATTGATCTTGGCTTTCATGAATAGATAGAATCAAAACAAGTTTACATGGTTTAATGTATATTAGATTTGATCTATATACATCTATGCTTCATATACTTAGAAAAACTTATTTTGATACACTATTCATGTGTTTGGAGTTTTGTATTTAGACAAAACTTATTTTTAGATTTAATGTCAAAAACATAGATATAATACCTTTCATGTATATTAGATTCTATCCATATACTATATGCTTCAAAGTTGTTTAAATATCATGTTTTTGTATTTACATGTGTTTTGGAAAAATCGGATTTCCATTTCAAAAATTCAAGTTTTGGAAAATACAGTTTTTGGTTTAAGACAAATTTTTTAAGTCACAAAATGATTCAAAATGTTTGTAACATGATTTGATTTTTACTCAAACATGTTTGTATTTCAAAGATATAATATGAACTGATTTTGTGAAATTTATGTGTTTTTATAAAAGATAAAAACCTAAGATTTTTAGTCCCAAATCTATCTGGCTGGTAGGCTGACGGTCGACCGACGTGCACAGAATGTGCACGCAGCCTTGTTGGGGAGGCCGGTCGACCGGGGTCGGTCGACCGCCAGAGAGCTCTGCTCTCTGCAAATGCCTCCGGTCGACCGGGCGGTCGACCGGACAGAGAGCTCTGCTCTCTGTATCCAGCTCGGTCGACCGGCCAGTCGACCGGCCAGAGAGCCGTTGTTCTCTGGTTCTGGGCATGGTCGACCAGGCGGTCGACCGCTGGGCTCAACGGTAAAAAATGTGACCGTTGGCCGGTCGACCGGGAGGGCAAACTGGCCCTTTTCAGCTGCCAACGGGCAGATTTGAAATGAGGGTATAAATACCCCATTTCTTGGTTGTTTTCAAAAAGAATTTCAAGAGCAAAATTTCTCCCATTTATAAGTGTTTTAACACTAGTTTTCAAAAGAGTTTTTAAGCCTAAAGATTTCATCTTTATTTTGTTTTAAAGGGTTGAAAAATTCAAAGAAAAAGAAAGTCTTTGGGATTGTTTTTGATCTTCAATTTATATTCATTCTAGAAGTTTTCCAAGAGTTTTTCTTTGAATTTTTGATTTTCAAACTCTTTATTTCTCACACTTGAGCTTATCATTCTATCCTATCTATAGGATCTTTGTTTTAGTGAGAAAATTCGTTTGTGGTTGTTAGACCGCCAAGTCGTAAACCTTCCATTGATTGTGATATCCCTCTAGTGAGAGGTGATTGAGTTGTTATCCCTCAAGTGTGAGGTGATAGTGGAAGTGCTGTTTGGCTCCCTCTAGTGAGAGGTGGAGATTGTGTTGGAATCCCTCAAGTGTGAGGTGATTGATTTGTTATTGGCTAAGTACCTATCCCTCTAAGTGTAGAGGTGATTTGTTTTGTGCCTTGCCTCTAGTGAGAGGTTGTATTGGTTGAGAGAGGAGTTGTGTACTCCCAATTGTATTTGCCCCAAATCCTCAGTGGAGGTTCCCTGTGTGGGAAGTCCTGTGTGGACGAGTTAGTGGAAATCCTTCTGTGTGAAGGCGGGGACGTAGAGCTGTGTGCTCGAACCTCGAAATATATCTCGGTGTTTGCGTTTGATCCACTTTCTCTCTCTCTTACATTGTGCATTGATTCATATTGTCATATCATATACATGCTTGTGTTGTTTGTGTGTGCCCATACTTGTGTTTAACCAAGAGAGCTTTACATAGCACCTCAACTCTTATTTAGAGGAATTCAGAGGAGTTAGTCTAGAGCCCTTCAATGGGAATTCGGCTACACTCATTGGTTACACTAAGTGTGTTGCATTTAGTTTTTAATTCTGCATTATTGATCATTAGATTAGCCATACACCTATTCACCCCCCTCTAGGTGTATTTTCAAGTTATTATGTAATAGTAACTGATATCTCCAACAACTAGTGATGTCAATAATAGCTGATAATCTGACAACTAACAACTGACAACTGAATAACTGACAACTGAGTAGCTGAAAACTAATATCTGACAACTGAAATAGGATACTGGAGATATAGCCACTAACACAATAGTGTCACTAACAATTGGTAACTGATACAGACACCAGACAGCTACTATAAACTCTGAAATACATCATATGATCACTAACAATAATCTCACCAATAACTGATAAACTGATAACTGCTATCTGATAACTCTGAAGTACAAGATCACCGATATATCCAAATCTCAATAACTGAAATACGACATGTCCTGATACATATAATCAAATCCTTATATTTCAATTCGATCAAGATTATCACACACTCTCACTCTATCAAGGTCAATCATAGGATCCCAAAGTCAAGTAACATATCGGATATATATCTAAGATCTATCAGATCAGGTCAATTCAATCAATACCTATTCCTCAAACCATATTCATCCAACTATAAGCAAGATCATAACTAAGGGGTAAAGTTCTCAATCCATAAGAAATTTAAGAACAGTAGTCAGAACTAGAGTTAGTCGACTAGGGTAGGAGCAAGTCGACTAATATAGAGGGTTTTGGTTTGGGTTAGTCGACTAGCAAAAAGGGATTAGTCGACTATAACAAGTGTAAGTCGACTAATAGGAGGGGAAGTCGACTAATATGACTTACAGTCAACAAAAAGAGAGTACATAACTTTCCTGAACAGAAACTTAGTCGACTAGGGTAGGAGCAAGTCGACTAGTATAGAGGTATTAGTCGACTATAATAGGGCAAGTCGACTAATATACCTGTTGGTGTGTATGATCAAGGCTCTAAACAATTTCTTAAAATTCACAAAAATAGTAATATTACAATGGTTACCTTCAAATGTGCTACTAAACAATATGACTGAAAATCATTACACCTAGTATATATCTCTAACCTCTATCAAGAATCCATCAACCTCAAAATCAATATGTATATATGTTCTGGGACTGTGGCAATTGGGTCGGGTTGGGTCGACCCGACCGGATTACTGCTCGACCCGTATAATAATCGGGTCGGGTCGACCCAACCCGATTATTATACGGGTCAAAAATGCAGACCCAGACCCAGACCCGGACTTAGTCGGGTCGACCCGACCTGATCCGTTTGACCCGATTATTAAACCTTAAATACAAATTCTTTACACTATATTATCAATTGTTGGGTGGTATAGTTGGTCATCACACTAAATTCACACACGAGAGGTCATTGGTTCGAAAATGGACTCATGCATATTTTTTGACAATTTAATTTAGACGAAGAGGAGGAGGTGTAGGCGGCGACGGAGGAGATCGAAACGAGGAGGCCCGAAGGGGAGAGAGAATAATCGGGTCTGGCGGGTCAAGCGGGTTCGGGTCGACCTGACCCATTTAATAATCGGGTCAGACGGGTCAACCCGATTATGACCCAAACCCGATTAGCCCAAACCCAGACCCACTAACTCTGGGTCGGGTCGGGTCTGGCGGGTCGCGACCCGTCTGCCACCCCTATTCTGGGATTTCTCACAGCTAGGTCAGTTACAAGGTCATGTACGCCTATGGTATATCAACACTAGACCTAAGCTAACAACAACGATCTACCAACACATGAATTGATACTGATATATGCTCCTATCAACTAGATATGCAAAATGTACAGTCACTGGCGTCATATGAAACAGTACATGATATCATACTAGTCCAATATGTTAGACAATCAAATAAAATGATATAGTTAACATGTAAATAAGACAGGCATCAATAAATAAAGAAAAACACAAGGGCGGACACTCACATACATACACAATAACCTACACACATATAATTATGTAATACACGTGCACTACACATTAATTTACAACACACATATAAACACATCCATGAACACTCAATTAATTAGAGAGAGAGAGAGATACACTCATGGCATGGGGACGTTCGGGGTGATCTCCGATGACGATGGATCTCACGGACAACGCCGATGGCTCGACGGAGGAATAGACGACAAGGCGGAGGAGACCGGTGAGTCGTGGAGCATCGCGGAGGCTCGCAGAGGAGTCGATGGCCTCGATGACGGCTGCTAGTTGCTTGGATCTGCTACCGGGGTTGTAGCAAGAGTGGGGCAATGCGCGGGCGCTGGGTTCTGGGCACTGGCTGGACAGGAGGGGCGGCCTGGGCTCACGACAGGTGGAAGACGCTGCTGCTGCGCTAGGCTGCTGTTGCCGTGGCTTTCGTTGGTGGAGGGGACTGCTGTGCTGGAAGAGGCTTGGCCAATAGGATTGGCTCGGGTGTGGGGAGCGGCTGTCGACAAGGGGCATTGCTACTAGATCGGCCGTTGTGGGGGGTGGTGGCGCACCATGGTGAGAGGGGGATTGCGCCATGGAGAGAGGGGCGCTGGCTATGTTGGCAGCTGGATGAAAGAGGAGATTAAGATGGATTAGCTTAGGGATTAGGTTTAGTGTTAAGTGTTAGGATTATATATAGGATGGGTTATTGGGTTAATGGGTATAAGAGGCTAAACAAAAAAAACACAATAATAACAATGATCAATAATAATATTATCAAATGATAATAATCACACTTAGTAATAATAATAATACTAATAATAACAACAATAATAATAATCATGATGGAAGAATAATAATAGTAATAACTACCACTAATAATAATAATGAATAATAACCTTAATGAAATAATGGTAATAATAATTAAATAATAATTAACAATAATAATGGTAAATATAAAAATAATAGTAATAAGTAAATAAAAATATTGATAAGAAATAATTATGATATATATAAAGCCAAATTATCATTTATTATCTCAAAAATAATTTGCCTATTTATTACTAATAATAATAATATCAAGAAGAAAAGCGATAAATTAAGTTGATTAATAATCATAATAAAATAATTAGTAAATCAAAATAAATATTCAGAAAAAATAAATAAAAATAAAAATACAGTATTTCTAACTAGGGATCTTACACATATTATCACATGACACCTGCCTGTTATCACCTGATACCTGCATGTTATTACTTAATACCTGCGTGTTATTATATGACACTTGTATATTATCACCTGACATCTGTCATGCTTAATACATGACCCATGATTATCACATTACGAGAATCCAATAATTTTTATCTTGTTATAATCTTGCACTCATGTACTCTTGTACTCCCGTACTCTTGTACCTACCTGTCATGCTCTTGATATTACCATAAATTTGATAGTTATAATAATCAGTAACAACAAGGACAACTTACACTAGGTAAGGGGAAACTGATGGACTTTATTTGTGATTATGTTTACAGTGGCATTAGGTATGTTGTGCAACTAAAATCTTTCAATTCTACCTGTGGGGCTCCAGGTATTCCACGGGGTGTGCTGGCACCCCGATTACTTCTCCTTCCTGAATGGGCATACAATAAGACCTTTCCCCTCTTGCGCCTAGCGGTATGTTCCACACACCAACGACGGAACATCCTGGGCCGTGGTCCGGGTATGCAGGGACCCATTGTAAATATAATTCGTTGGTTTCCCTATTAATTTTTAATAACCAACCTCGACTTACTCATATATGGATGTATGTGTGTTGAGTTGTACGCCAGGATACATATCTAGATATATGAGTCGGACGAGTAATAATAATAATAATACACTAATTAATAATTTGTCGTGTTGTTTTACAATTCGGGTTGTATGAATTCAGATTACGGTGACATGAAACATAAGGTATATATATGAGAGTTTCCTTATTTGGATTATTCATTCGACGTACTAGTCTCATGAAGCTGTAAATTGAGCTTGCAACTGATTTTATCCACATTAGATTTTATCAGTTTTTTATCGATTTATTTAGGGGATAACTCGAGTTATATGACTTAGGCTATGATAACGTGAGGTATATAATATATATGAGGATTTCTTTATTTGAATTATTCCGTTGATGTACTAATTTCATAGATCTGCAATTTATACTTGCACAACTGGTTTTGCCACATATACTTTACTTGTCTTATTGCCTACTCATGTGTGTCTATGCTCGTGACACGATTTTCAGTACATGCTTTTCAATTCAGATTTATTGATACACGTGTGCTTGTTTATGCAAGCCACTTGTCACCATCTTATTGCTCGTTGGGTAACTTTCTAACTCTCCTGGACCTGCATGTTCAGATCCTAGAGTTTGGACCATGGTGGACTCTTTGTTGATCAGCGTTGTGCAGCGGTAGTGTAGTGGATCAGCGGTAGCCTGTCCGAGGTCTTTTTCTTCCAGGCCCCCTGCACTATTGATACTGTTCATACTTGTATATCTCTTTGTATTCTCATTTTTGCGCCTATCGGTGATATAATATTCTGGTAATATTGTATAACATTCTGTGATAACTTTGTAATTGTACTCTTTTGTTAGAATGTATAATGCACTGCGTACTCTCGTACTCTGATTCTTGCATGTACTGATGCTTAGCGTATACATGTGAGGGTATTTTTTCCTGCATATATACGTCGCAGTAACGTCTCCGTACCCATGGGATTGAGATATTACATATTGTACTCTGTAAAGTTTGATAAAGTTTCTTCTCTTCTCTCGTGGACGCACATATGATCTGTTTGATTGGTGGAACCACGATAACTTGTGTGTTGGCTTTCTATGTTGGCCCAGAGGCCTTCCACTCTAGTTTTGATGATGATTAACTCATGTAGTTATAGTTTACTAATAATCTTGTGATATTTAGTTTCAGATACTTAACCAAGATATTAGTAGGTGATTAGCTTCAACAAAGGTGTTTTGGACCTTTCACATGGTGATTCAAGAGCCCGAGCGTTAAAGTTCATATCTAGCACTCGGTTGGAGTCAAGCTCGGTAGATCACGTTTGGATCGAGTCGACTTGGAGACGGCGCTCTACAAGAAGACCTCAGTTTATTTTAGAATAGTTAGTTTAGATCCATTGTTAAAGATTAGATAGTGTGATATGCTCAAGTTCAAACCACACACACTTGTTTATATTTCATGTTTTGGTTTTCGGTTTTTGGTTTAACTGATCTTGGTTTTCATGAACAGATAGAATCAACAAGTTACATGGTTTAATGTATATTAGATTTGTTTTATATACACGTATGCTTCAACTATTTAAACAAACTTAGTTTGATAGTCTATTTCATGAGTTTGGAGTTTTGGTATTTTAAACAAAACTTATTTTCGGATTTAATGTCACAAACAGTGATATATATATATATATATATATAATATATATATATATATATATATATATATATATATTTCATGTATATTGGATTCTATCCGTATACTACATGCTTAAATGTTTTTTCTATATCATGTTTTTGTATTTGGATGTGTTTTGAAAAATCAGATTTCCATTTCAAAATCTAAGTTTTGAAAAATACGGATTTTGGTTTTTGGTAAAATTTCTAAGTTACAAAAATAGTTCAAAATGTTGGCCCAAAGGCCTTTCACTCTAGTTTTGATGATGACTAACTCATGTAGTTATGTGTACTAATAATCTTGTGTTATTTAGTTTCAGATCTTTAATCAAGTTATTAGTTGGGGATTAGCTTCAACAAGATGATTTGGGAAGCAATCACATGTTGATTCAAGAGCCCGAACGTCAAAGATCATATATAGCACTTGCTCGGTGGATCAAGGAGTTTTGGATCGAGTCGGCTTGGAGATTGCGCTCTACAAGAAGACTTCGGTACCATAGTTTAGTTTGTATTTAGATCCAAATTGTAAAGATTAGAATAGTATGATAATGCTCAAGTTCACAACACACACGTTTCATGTTTTGAATATTGATTTTTTTTTGTTTTTCGGTTTTAGGTTTAACCGATCTTGATTTTCATGAATAGATAGATCAAAACAAGTTTACATGATTTTATGTATATATGATTTGTTCTATATACATGCATGCTTCAATTTTCTAGACAAACTTAGTTTTGGTTTTCATATTCATGTGTTTCAAGTTTTGTGTTTTAACAAAACTTATTTTTGGAATTAATGTCAAAACATGGATATATATATAGTTTCATGTATATAGGACTATATCCATATACATCATGCTTCAAAGTGTTTAAATATCATGTTTTTGTATTTGGAAGAGTTTTGGACAAAATGTATTTTCTATTTAAAAATCCAAGTTTTAGAAAATACAGTTTTGGTTTTTGGTAAAAATGATAAGAAACAAAAATAGTTCATATTGATTGATATTTGAGCTAAACTTTTTACCACATGTTTATATATCAATGCAAAATGATAAACTATTTTTGGTGATTTTTAGGAGTATTAAAAGATTTTTGAAAATATTTTTAAACCCAGTTTTCAGGTCCAGGACTCAACCAGTCGACTAAATCAGTTTATTAGTCGACTTGGCTGAAGTCCGGTCGACCGGGCCGGTCGACCGACGTGCACAGATCTGTGCACGTTTGGAAACCCTGAGACGGTCGACCGGGCTGAGAGCAGAGCTCTCTGTTTGTTTGGGTCGACCGGGGCGGTCGACCGGTAGCTGCCAACGGGCAAAAATTGACCGTTGGACGGTCGACCGGGCCGGTCGACCGGCAGTGTTATTTTGGCCTGTTCTGCTGCCAACGGCTATATTTTTCTGGGGTCTATAAATACCCCATTATTGAGAGTTTTTCTCTAAGATTTTTGGTGCGAATTTTTCCATACTCTCTGGTGTTTTTGCTGCAATTAAAAGAAGTTTTTGAACTCATATTGAACAATCTATTTTGAGTTTTTGCTAGGGTTTGGAAAATTAAAGAAAAGGGTTTTGGGGAGAAGAGTTTTGATTCAACTTCTATATCTTGGTTTCAGTTTTTTTCAAGAATTTTTCTTTGTGATTTTGATTTCCATCCCATTGGTTTTCTCCACACTTGAGCTAAAATCTACTATCTCATTCTATAGGATCTTTGTGTGGGAGAAGAGATTGTTTGTGGTTGCTTGTTGAACCACCAAGTTGTAAACCCTCTATTTACTTTGCTTTGTGCTTTTCCCTCTTGGGTAGAGGAGGGTGTTTGTGCAAGTGGTTTTGTATCCCTCAAGTTGTGAGGTGATCCTTGCTTGTTGGTTGAAGTTGTGCCTCAAGTGGAGGTTGAGTTTGTAAGGAAAGGAGTTGGGTACTCCTTGTATTGTGATTGCCCCAAATCCTCGGTGGAGGTTCCCTTTGTGGGAGTCCTTTGTGGACAAGCTAGTGGACTTTAAATCCTTCTGGGTGAAGGCGGGGATGTAGAGCTGGGTGCTCGAACCTCGATAACATATCTTGTTGTTTGTGCTTGATCCATTGGCTCTCTCTCTATCTCTCTCTTTACTTTGTGCCTTGCATCTCTATTCATATTGTGCATACTTATTCATATTTGCTTAGCTTGGTTGTGTGTGCATCTCTTGTAATTGCAATTAGTTTTTAAATTCCGCATTTAGTTCACAAGATTAGCATTGTCACCTATTCACCCCCCCTCTAGGTGACTTTTCAATTGGTATCAGAGCTAGCGCTCCTGATATTAGGTTTAACCACTTAGGAGTGAGATCTTGGTTTGCTAATCTTTATTTACATTGCTCATTTGCACTCATTTAGTTTGCTCTCATGGATAGCCCTCCTATGTTTGACCATATTAGACTTGATGTTTGGAAGGCCATATGAGTAGCCATTTGAAAAGACTAGGACATCTAGTTTATCAAGCCTCCACTATGGAATCATTCCCTAATAGTAGCAAGCATAAAAAGGCAAATGCATTAGCACTTAGAGAACTTAGAGCATCTCTTAGTGAACATCTTTTACCCGTGTTTGATCATTATGACTCGGCTTTTGCAGTTTGGAGCTTATTGACATCTCCCGAGCTTCCAAGGATTATCAACAAGTTGAGGAGATCTAAGAGAGAAAAGTCCGAAGAGCATTGCTTCATGGTCCAAGGGAGTAACTCTCTTGAGGTACAATCGGACACTCAATTAGATGATAGCTCTAGTTCCTATTGCCATGGTTGTTTTGAAGTTCAAACATTGAATTTGGAACTTGCTCAAAAGCTTGAGAATTTTGTGAAAAAACACAATCTTTTGAAAGAGGACAACCTTGTTTTGAAAAATGAATTAAAGGATTTGTGTTCAAATTTTGAATTGGTTTTGCAAGAAAAGGAGGAGATCACTAGTGAACGTGACTCACTAAGATCTCAACTAGACCTTGCCCTTAATGAGATTGAAGTTTTAAAAGCAAAAATGATTGTGATGATGTTGTAAAGCACAATGAGATTTTATCTTCAAATTGGATTTTACTTTTAAAGATAATCTTGTTTTGAAAAATAAATTGATTCAATTTCAAAAGAGTTGGATTTGGTTTTAAAGAAAAATGAATCTTTGAAAATAGAAATTGATTCTCATGTGTGCCATGCTAGTATAGCTTCTTCTTCTTGCACACCTATTGCATACTCCACTTTATCTTCCACTATTGAAAATGATATAAATATTTTGAAGAAAAGTGTTGAATGTTTGGGCTCCACTTTGAGCCAATGCACATTGAATCATTCACGTTTGGAAACCTTGACTCGCAAGAAACAAGGTCCATCTTTGCATGCACACCCTACACGGCATACACGTGCTTCCCACGGTCACCACCATCACACGTATGCTCATGTGTACACATGTACACATTGTGGCCGAAAAGGCCATCTTGCTAGATTTTGTTATGATCGCATTTATCATGAAAATTTAGCAACTAATCTTGTTTGGGTTAGAAAAGATACTAACCCCCGTGGAGCCAAAAGAAATGGGTACCAAAACCACCTCTATGACTTTTGATGTAGGTGGGAGCTCTCGCATCACGTGAGGGTATTGGTGCCTTGAGGTGGATGCATTCTAAGCTTAAAAGAGAACCATTTGGATGCTTCACTCTCAAGGGGATTTGGTGGGAGAACCACCATTTTTTGGAGAACTAGAGATGCACTTTCATCGGTTTTGGTATCATTCTCTAACTCCCATTTTTATTTGCATGCTTATCTTGTTTACCTATTTATGGCATGTCATGTATTGTTATTCATTATGCATATGCCATGCTTATTAGAATAGTGTTATACATGTTTAAGTCTTGAGCACCCATGTTTTATTTGGATCTATATTTAGTGTTCTTACCTTGTTTAAACTAACATGTATGCCCTAAATCTAATACACATGCATATGCATTATGACCATTTGGATATTTATGTTATGATTTTTGTTTTATTGAACTATGTTTTATTGTTTCATGATTAGTCTGATATTTGCCATGTTTATTAGACTTATGCTTGACATGATTAGTTGTTGAGACACTCATGCTTAGTATGGACCCATATTTTGTGTTCTCTTTATGTTTCAGCTATCATGTTAACCATAGATCTAATGCACATGTCTTTGTCATGCTAATCACATGGTTGACTATGACTTTTTTGTTTTAATAATTCATGTTTTGATTATCATGTTTATTATGTTGGATCATGATTCTCGTTTTATGCTTCATGTTTTGACTACTTGCTTGAATGATAGTTTTCATTAAGACTAGGATTTATACTTGTACAACTAGTGAGCTACAAATAAACCTTTTTATATGTTTGTGCTTGAACGCTCATGTGTATTCACTTGATGTACTAGTATAGCCTAGTTTTGATGATTCTTGCATTTGACTTGTATTCATCATTTACCTATTTCATTTTTTAACTTCATGTATATGCCCATCTTGTCCAAACTATCATTTATACATATACATCCTTGAGCCACGTGCCTTCATGCATATACGTTTTGTGGACTCATTGTGTTTAGGATATGTATGTATACTTTAGTTTGTACATGACATACATATGCCTTGAAGTTTAAATCATGTTTCGATGATTTTTATGTTTCTAGGTGATTTCACATGCATGATGAATCTCATATTTTTAAGATGATTTCAATTGGTGATTTCACATGAATTTCATGTTTTTAATATTGAGCTTGATTGTCCATTTTTATGTTGATATGTTTCTCACAACACTTGTACACTCACCTTATTTAATGTTTTCTCATGACTTAGTCTTCATGAGTATAAATTGTGATATATGGTTTTTGAGTGTTTAGTGATCATGTGATTTTCATGTTTCATGAAATATCTTTTGGTTTTGTTCATTGTTTGAAGGATCTCGTACTAGTTGATTCATATAACTAGTTGTGATATTCTTCCTTGGTAGTAGTTTTCAAACATACTATATTTGCAAATCTATTTTTGAAAACCCCTACCATCTATGGGAGGATGGATGGGAGATCATGTTCATGAATGCTTTAAAATGAAAATCATTTAAAAACTTGAACCATGATTGGGAGGTAGATAATATGATGTATACACTTGATCATTATTGTTATTTCAATTGGTATCATTGAATTCTTTCAATTGGTATCAATCTTGACATTTCTTGTATACTCATATACTTTGTATGTATGTATGCTTTCTATTTCAAGACTATCAATTTCAATTGGTATCTATTTTTCATACATATACATGTTTTATTTGTGCTTATTATATCCCTATATCTTTAAGCACAAAATCTTGTTTATGCTAGTGCTTGAGCTTCAATTTTGTTTTAATTGATTACTTCCAAATTGATATCATATGTTCAAAATGAAAATTATTTACAATTGGTATCAAAATATTTGTGTTTAGATATTCAAAATTCATTATGTTTTATTTCAAATTGGTATCAAGATTTTTCATGTGTTTTGCTTAAAATTGGTATCAATATTTTATTTGTTTGTTTCCCTTCAATTGGTATCAAGATACTATTCTTTGACATGTTTTCAAATGATACCTTAATTGTTTGTCACCCTAATTGATTTTGTTTTTGTTTTAGACAAAAAGGGGAGAATATTGTTGTTCTTGTTTTCAACCTTTTATTTCGAACAAAAAGGGGGAGAAAGATTTGTTGATTTGGTTTTGTTTTTACCCCTCATCGAAGGTTGTTTCTTTGTATTAAAAGAGAAAAGATTTAGTTTTTGTTTTTACCCCTTTGTTGATGATTGACAAAAAGGGGGAGAAGTATTTTGAGTTTATATATGCATGTTGATCTTTGCATATATTAAGTTTAATTTAGTTTAATTGGTATCTAGAACATGTTTTATAATTGTGTTTTGTAATTGGTATCTAGAACATGTTTTATAATTGTGTTTTGTAATTGGTATCTAGAGCAGGTTTTGTTTTTAAACATTTCATTGGTATCTAGAACCTTTTGTTGTTTATGCATAGATATGCATGTTTCATGTTTCATGTTTAAAATTCATTGCATAATTATTGTGTTGATTGTTTATGCATGAGTTAAGGGGGAGCTTCTTTGAAGCTTAACTTTAATCCATGCATATATAACTCCATGAGTTTTGTCATCATCAAAAAGGGGGAGATTGTTGGCCCAAAGGCCTTTCACTCTAGTTTTGATGATGACTAACTCATGTAGTTATGTGTACTAATAATCTTGTGTTATTTAGTTTCAGATCTTTAATCAAGTTATTAGTTGGTGATTAGCTTCAACAAGATGATTTGGGAAGCAATCACATGTTGATTCAAGAGCCCGAGCGTCAAAGATCATATATAGCACTTGCTCGGTGGATCAAGGAGTTTTGGATCGAGTCGGCTTGGAGATTGAGCTCTACAAGAAGACTTCGGTACCATAGTTTAGTTTTGTATTTAGATCCAAATTGTAAAGATTAGAATAGTATGATAATGCTCAAGTTCACAACACACACGTTTCATGTTTTGAATATTAGTTTTTTTTTTTTTTTTCGGTTTTAGGTTTAACCGATCTTGTTTTTCATGAATAGATAGATCAAAACAAGTTTACATGGTTTTATGTATATATGATTTGTTCTATATACATGCATGCTTCAATTTTCTAGACAAACTTAGTTTTGGTTTTTCATATTCATGTGTTTCAAGTTTTGTGTTTTAACAAAACTTATTTTTGGAATTAATGTCAAAAACATGGATATATATATGTTTCATGTATATAGGACTATATCCATATACATCATGCTTCAAAGTGTTTAAATATCATGTTTTTGTATTTGGAAGAGTTTTGGACAAAATGTATTTTCTATTTAAAAATCCAAGTTTTAGAAAATACACTTTTGGTTTTTGGTAAAAATGATAAGACACAAAAATAGTTCATATTGATTGATATTTGAGCTAAACTTTTTACCACATGTTTATATATCAATGCAAAATGATAAAACTATTTTTGGTGATTTTTAGGAGTATTAAAAGATTTTGAAAATATTTTTAAACCCAGTTTTCAGGTCCAGGACTCAACCAGTCGACTAAATCAGTTTATTAGTCGACTTGGCTGAAGTCCGGTCGACCGGGCCGGTCGACCGACGTGCACAGATCTGTGCACGTTTGGAAACCCTGAGACGGTCGACCGGGCCGGTCGACCGGGCTGAGAGCAGAGCTCTCTGTTTTTTTGGGTCGACCGGGACGGTCGACCGTAGCTGCCAACGGGCAAAAATTGACCGTTGGACGGTCGACCGGGCCGATCGACCGGCAGTGTTATTTTGGCCTATTCTGCTGCCAACGGCTATATTTTTCTGGGGTCTATAAATACCCCATTTGTGAGAGTTTTTCTCTAAGATTTTTGGTGCGAATTTTTCCATACTTTCTGGTGTTTTTACTGCAATTAAAAGAAGTTTTTGAACTCATATTGAACAATCTATTTTGAGTTTTTGCTAGGGTTTGAAAAATCAAAGAAAAGGGTTTTTGAGAAAAGAGTTTTGATTCAACTTCTATATCTTGGTTTCAGTTTTTCCCAAGGATTTTTCTTTGTGATTTTGATTTCCATCCCATTGGTTTTCTCCACACTTGAGCTAAAATCTACTATCTCATTCTATAGGATCTTTGTGTGGGAGAAGAGATTGTTTGTGGTTGCTTGTTGAACCACCAAGTTGTAAACCCTCTATTTACTTTGCTTTGTGCTTTTCCCTCTTGGGTAGAGGAGGGTGTTTGTGCAAGTAGTTTTGTATCCCTCAAGTTGTGAGGTGATCCTTGCTTGTTGGTTGAAGTTGTGCCTCAAGTGGAGGTTGAGTTTGTAAGGAGAGGAGTTGGGTACTCCTTGTATTGTGATTGCCCCAAATCCTCGATGGAGGTTCCCTTTGTGGGAGTCCTTTGTGGACAAGCTAGTGGACTTTAAATCCTTCTGGGTGAAGGCGGGGATGTAGAGCTGGGTGCTCGAACCTCGATAACATATCTTGTTGTTTGCGCTTGATCCATTGGCTCTCTCTATCTCTCTCTTTACTTTGTGCCTTGCATCTCTATTCATATTGTGCATACTTATTCATATTTGCTTGGCTTGATTGTGTGTGCATCTCTTGTAATTGCAATTAGTTTTTAAATTTCGCATTTAGTTCACAAGATTAGCTTTGTCACCTATTCACCCTCCCTCTAGGTGACTTTCACAAAATATTTGTAACATGGTTTAATTTTACTCAAACATATTTGTATATCAATGTATTATACTGAAACTATTTTTGTGGATTTTTAGAGATTTTATGGGATTTATTTGATATTAAAAAACCCAAGTTTTAAATCCTATAATCAGCCCTGCCAGGCTCGGCGGTCGACCGGGCCGGTCGATCGGACCCAGAGTCGGTTGCCCAGACCGGCCTACCGACATGCACAAGGACGTGCACGCAGGCCAGCCACTTAGGCCGATCGATCGAGCGGTCGACCGACTGAAAGTGCCCCACTCTCGGGTGGGGGCGGTCGACCGGACAGTCGACCGTGAGGCTTGGCACGGTCGACCGAGCGGTCGACCGGCCAGAGAGCAACTGCTCTCTGAATTTGGCACGGTCGACCACACGGTCGACCGGCAGGCTCAACGGTCATATTTTTGACCGTTGGCCGGTCGACCGGCCGGTCGACCGGAAAGTCAAAACTGACCTTTCTGCTGCCAACGGGCAGAAATCTTATGGGGGTTATAAATACCCCATTTGAGATATGTTTCTCTTCAAGTTTTTCAAGAGCTAAATTTCTCCCATTCTCAAGTATTTAAAAGCAAGTTTTTCAAAAAAGTTTTTGGCTTTAAAGATTTCATATTTATTTTTAAAGGGTTGGAAAAATATTTGAAAAGAAAATTCTTTGGGAATTGATTTGATCTTCATTTGCATTTCTATCTAGAGTTTTTCCCTAGAGTTTTTCTTTGATTTTTTGATTTTCAAACTCTTTATTTTCCACACTTTAGCTATCATTCCATCCTATCTATTAGGATCTTTGTTTGTGGGAAAAGAAGTTGTTTGTGGTTGAGATAGACCACCTAGTTATAAACCCTCCTAATTTGTGATATCCCTCTTGTGTAGAGGTTGATTATTGGAGTGGTGTTTGGCTCCCTCTAGTGAGAGGTGGAGATTGTGTTGTAATCCCTCAAGTGTGAGGTGATTGTGTTTGAGTGGCTTTGTGCTTATCCCTCATTTGTGAGGTTGATATTGGTGACTTTGTACCTAGCCTCTAAGTGTAGAGGTTGTGTTGTAATTGAGAGAGGAGTTGTGTACTCCCAGTTATTATATTGCCCAAATCCTCAGTGGAGGTTTCCTGTGTGGGAGTCGTGTGTGGACAAGTTAGTGAAAATCCTTCTGTGTGAAGGCGGGGACGTAGAGCTGTGTGCTCGAACCTCGAAACATATCCGTGTGTTAGTGATTGATCCACTTTCTCTTAACTCTCTCTATTACTTTGTGCATCTATTCATATTACCATATCATATATATGCTTGTGTTGTTTGTGTGTGCCTCACTTGTTTTAACCACGAGAGCTTCATATAGCACCTCAACTCTTATTCAGAGGAATCAAGAGGAGTTAGTCCAGAGCCCTTCACCGGGAATTCGGCTACACTCGTTGGTTACATTAAGTGTGTTACAATTAAGTTTTAATTTTCGCATTTTGTTCAGTAGATTAGCCGTACACCTATTCACCCCCCTCTAGGTGTACTTACAATTGGTATCAGAGCCTACGCTCCTGATATTAGGTTTTATCACCTAGGAGTGTGATCTTGGCTTTGCTAATCTATCATTTGCATTTACACATATATTGTTTACACACACTCATGGATTGCTTGACACCTCCGATGTTTGATGTTTCTAACATTGACATGTGGAAATTTAGGATGAGTATGTACCTAAAAATCCTAGGCTTGCATGTTTTCCTTGCCGCTACCAAGAAATCCTATCTTGGTAATAGTAAGCATATAGAGGCCAATGCACAAGCCCTTGAGGCACTTAGAAGCACGCTTAATAAAGAATATCTTTCTATGGTTTCTAACTGTGATTCCGCCTTTGCAGTGTGGAACACGTTGACCTCCTCCGAGCTACAAACGCCCAACATTGTGGAGGATGAAACTAGTGGAGAATCCGAGAAACAATGCTACATGGTCCAAGGGAATGACTCCCTTGAAGTATACTCGGAAACTCAATTAGATGGTGATGATGCTAGTTCTTCTTGTGATGATTATGTTGATCCAAATGCTTTAAATGAAGAACTATCAATTGTTTGTGAAAAATTGCTAGAAAAATATAATCTTTTGAAAAAGAAGAGTTTTGAACTAAAAGAAGAAAATAAGGATTTGTGTTCAAAACTAGATTTGGTTTTGCAAGAAAAAGTGAAGATTTCTAATGAAAGGGATTCATTGAAATCTAAACTTGAACTTGCCCTAAAAGAAAATGATATTTTGAAAAATAGAAATGGTTGTAATGAAGTTTTGAAGAAAAATAAAGTTATATCTTTAAAACTTGATTTTGTTGTAAAATAAAATGATTCTTTGAGAAACAAAATTGATTTGATTTCAAAAGATTTAGAAGTTTGCTTAAATAAAAAAATAAATCTTTGAAAAATGATTTAGATACACATGTTTGCCATGCTAGTGTGGCTTCACCATCTATCTCACGTATTGCATGCACCTCTTCTTCATTAATTGAAAATGATATATCTATGCTTAAGAAGAGTGTTGATTATTTGGGCTCCACTTTGAGCCATTGTGCTTTGAACCACTCACGTTTAGAATCTATGTTTCGAAAGAAACAAGTTCCTCTTATGCATGCACACAAACCGCGGCATACACATGCTTCCCACGTTCACTCCCATAACACGATGTATGCTCATGTGTACACTTGTACACATTGTGGACATAAGGGTCACCTTGCTAAATTTTGCTATGATAAGTTACATGATTCAAATTTAGCTACTAAATTTATTTGGGTTAAGAAAGGAGCTAACCCCCATGGACCCAAAAGAGTATGGGTACCAAAATCTACCCCTATGCTTTTTGATGTAGGTGTGGGCTCTCACATGACGTGAGAGTAATGGTGCCTTGAGGTGGATGTGTTCCGAGCTTTATGAGGACAATTTGGATGCATCACTTTCAAGAAAAGTTTGGTGGGAGGACCACCTTGTTTTGGAGACATAGAGAGTTATCATATCGGTTTTGGTAACTATCTCTTACTCCTTATTTATGTTTGCATGCTTTTAGATCATTCATTTTTAGCATGTTTTGATGTTTCATGATTAGTATGTTAAATGACATGATTATTAGACCTGTGATATGCATGATTAGTATTTGAGACACCCATGTTTAATATGGACTTATACTTTTGTGTTCTCACATTTGTTTAGCTAATATGTATATCATAGATCTAATGCATGTTCATTTACATAATCATATGAGTTTTGTTTTGATTTCCATACTTCATGCTTTGATTACATGTTTAGATGGTAGTTTTCATTAAAACTTAGGTATATACTTGTACAACTAGTGAGCCACAAATAGATTATTATGTGTTTGTGCCTAAACGCTCATTTGTACCCATTAGATGTACTAGTATAGCTAGTTTTGATGATTCATACATTTTGACGTGTATTCCCATATTGTACATATTTTTCATGTTTATATGTTTAGCTTCATGTATATGCCTATTTTGTCAAAACTTAAGATATACATGTATACTCCTTTGAGTCTTTTTGCCTTTCATGCAAATCTTTATTATGGACTCAATTGTGTTTAGGGATATGTATGTATACTTCTAGTTTAGACAAAACATACATATACCTTAAAGCCTATTTAACTTTGATGATTTTCATGTTTTGACAAGGAATTTCATAATTGAGCTAAATTGACTATTTTCATGATTATGTTTTTCACATAACTTGTACACTCATATTATTTGATGTTTTCTCATGATTTTATTTTCATGAGTATTATATGTGTCTTATTGATTTTGAGTGTTTGGTGATCATGTGATTTACATTTTTCATGAAATATATTTTTGTTTTATTCCTTACTTGAAGGATTTCGTACTAGTTTACAAATTTTTCATATAACTAGTTCGTATTCTTCATTATGGTAGAGCTTTTCAAACATACTATATTTTTAAACTTATTTTTGAAAACCCTACCCATCGAAGGGCGGTTGGTTGGGCGACCATGCCTTGTATGCTTCTTATTGAAAATCCATTTTAACATGTGCATGAAATGGGTGGTAGGAAATATGAGTTATACACTTGATCTTATTGTGTTTTCAATTGATATCATTGGATCTTTTCAATTGGTATCACTATTGACATTCTTTTTTTATACTCATATATGTTTTTATATATGTATGCTTACACTTTAAATAGTATCAATTTTGATTGGTATTTAATTTTTCATACATATATATATGCTTTATTTGTTCTTACTATATCTCTATATCTTTGAGCACAAATTTTAGTTATGCTAAGCTTGATTTCTTAAATGACTATTATATTTCAATTGATTATGTTTCAATCGGTATCTTATACAAGCTTATACATTATTTTATTTGGTATTTCATAAAGGGGGAGAAAATTTATATTTCATTTTTTAATTGATTTTGTTTACCCTTGTTATTTTACTCCCACACTTTATGTTGAAAAATGATTGAAAAATGATATTGATTATTTTTTGTATCATATGTTCCTAATGAAAATTACTTTCAATTGGTACTAATCTTTACAATTAATATCAAGATTATCTATATATTTTTAATTGATATCAAAATTTTGGTTGGATTCGTCAAAATGATTTATTTACTTACAATTGGTATTTAAATTTATATTAAAAATATTTGTTTTATGTACCTTCAATTGGTATGTTTTATTTATTTTCAATTGATATCATGATGTACGAAATTGATATATATTTTTTTCAATTGGTATCATAATGTTTTGTTTTGATTTCACCCCTTATTGATATTTTTTTGTTTAAGACAAAAAGGGGGAGAACATTGTTTTATTGTTCTCTTTGACCCCTTTGTTGATGATTGACAAAAAGGGGGAGAAGTATTTGAGGTGATATGCATGTTTATTGTTTATTTGTAAGTTTATATGAAAGTTGTTTCATATTGATATTTTTTATTGTTGGTATCAAAAGCTTTTATTGATTATCTTTCAATTGGTATCAATAATTTTTTTTATTGATTGGTATCAAGAGCTTTTATGTTGCTTTTATTGATAAAGTTTTCACATTGAAATTTTTATTGGTATCAAGAGCAATTATTTAAAGAACATGTTTATTTTAAAAAGGAAAAGGAATTTATTTTAAAAGTTTGGTATCAAGAGCATGTTCATTTCATTATTTTATGCATGTTGATGCATATTCATGTTTAACATTCATGGCATATATTTAATGTTTATTGTTATGCATGAGTTAAGGGGGAGCTTCTTTGAAGCTTAACTTTAATCCATGCATATATAACTCCATGAGTGTTGTCATCATCAAAAAGGGGGAGATTGTTAGCCCAGAGGCCTTCCACTCTAGTTTTGATGATGATTAACTCATGTAGTTATAGTTTACTAATAATCTTGTGATGTTTAGTTTCAGATACTTAACCAAGATATTAGTAGGTGATTAGTTTCAACAAAGGTGTTTTGGAGCTTTTACATGGTGATTCAAGAGCCCGAGCGTCAAAGTTCATATCTAGCACTCGGTTGGAGTCAAGCTCGGTGGATCACGTTTGGATCGAGTCGACTTGGAGACGGCGCTCTACAAGAAGACCTCGGTTTGTTTTAGAATAGTTAGTTTAGATCCATAGTTAAAGATTAAATAGTGTGATATGCTCAAGTTCACAACACACACACTTGTTTAAGTTTCATGTTTTGGTTTTCGGTTTTTTGGTTTAACTGATCTTTATTTTCATGAATAGATAGAATCAACAAGTTTACATGGTTTAATGTATATTAGATTTGTTTTATATACACGTATGCTTCAACTATTTAAACAAACTTAGTTTGATAGTCTATTTCATGAGTTTGGAGTTTAGGTATTTTAAACAAAACTTATTTTCGGATTTAATGTCAAAAACAGTGATATATATATATATATATATATATATATATATATATATATATATATATATATATATATATATATATATATATGAGGGAAATGTAAATCAGCTGACACAGGAGGCAACTCCCTCTTATGTCGCACTCAAAAATCATATTTCCAAGTAAATTTTTAAGATCCGACCGCACATTATCATCTTCATATTCTAAGATATACACATATAAAAATCAAGTGATTTGAAGTTTGTTTACTCCATTTTCTTTGGGTTCAAAACATTAACTGTTTTTTAACAATACAACAAAATGGAACGATTAGATCAATGAGTAAACGTATTTCAAATCACTTGATTTTTTATATGTGTATATCTTAGAATATGAATATGATAATGTGCGGTCGGATCTTAAAAATTCACTCGAAAATATGATTTTTGAGTGCGACATAGGAGGGAGTTGCCTCCTGTGTCAGCTGATTTACATCTCTCTCTCTCTCTCTCTCTCTCTCTCTCTCTATATATATATATATATATATATATATATATATATATATATATATATATATATATATATATATATATATATATTTCATGTATATTGGATTCTATCCATATACTACATGCTTAAATGTTGTTTCTATATCATGTTTTTGTATTTGGATGTGTTTTGAAAAATCGGATTTCCATTTCAAAATCTAGGTTTTGAAAATACGAATTTTGGTTTTCGGCAAAATTTCTAAGTTCCAAAATAGTTCAAAATGTTTGTAACATGGTTTAATTTTACTCAAACATATTTGTATATCAATGTATTATACTGAAACTATTTTTGTGGATTTTTAGAGATTTTATGTGATTTATTTGATATTAAAAAACCCAAGTTTTAAATCATATAATCAGCCCTGCCAGGCTCTGGCGGTCGACCGGGCCGGTCGACCGGACCCAGAGTCAGTCGACCGGACCGTCTACCGACGTGCACAAGGACGTGCACGCAGGCCAGCCACTTAGGTCGATCGATCGAGCGGTCGACCGACTGAAAGTGCCCCCACTCTCGGGTGGGGACGGTCGACCGTGAGGCTTGGCACGGTCAACCGAGCGGTCGACCGGCCAGAGAGCAACTGCTCTCTGGATTTGGCACGGTCGACCGCACGGTCGACCGACAGGCTCAACGATCATATTTTTGACCGTTGCCGGTCGACCGGCCGGTCGACCGGAAGGTCAAAATTGACCTTTCTGCTGCCAACGGGCAGAATTCTTATGGGGGTTATAAATACCCCATTTGAGATATGTTTCTCTCCAAGTTTTTCAAGAGCTAAATTTTTCCCATTCTCAATTGTTTAAAAGCAAGTTTTTCAAAAGAGTTTTTGGCTTTAAAGATTTTATATTTATTTTTAAAGGGTTGAAAAATCATTTGAAAAGAAAATTCTTTGGGAATTGATTTGATCTTCATTTGCATTTCTATCTAGAGTTTTTCCCTAGAGTTTTTCTTTGAGTTTTTGATTTCCAAACTCTTTGTTTTCCACACTTGAGCTATCATTCTATCCTATCTATTAGGATTTTTGTTTTGTGAGAAAGAAGTTGTTTGTGGTTGAGATAGACCACCTAGTTGTAAACCCTCCTAATTTGTGATATCCCTATTGTGTAGAGGTTGATTATTGGAGTGGTGTTTGGCTCCCTCTAGTGAGAGATAGAGATTGTGTTATAATCCCTCAAGTGTGAGGTGATTGTGTTTGAGTGGCTTTGTGCTTATCTCTCATTTATGAGATTGATATTGGTGGCTTTGTGCCTAGCCTCTAAGTGTAGAGGTTGTGTTGTAATTGAGAGAGGAGTTGTGTACTCCGGTTATTGTATTGCCCAAATCCTCAGTGGAGGTTCCCTGTGTGGGAGTCGTGTGTGGACAAGTTAGTGGAAATCCTTCTGTGTGAAGGCCGGGACGTAGAGCTGTGTGCTCGAACCTCGAAACATATCCGTGTGTTAGCGATTGATCCACTTTCTCTTAACTCTCTCTATTACTTTGTGCATCTATTCATATTGTCATATCATATATATGCTTGTGTTATTTGTGTGTGCCTCACTTGTGTTTAACCACGAGAGCTTCATATAGCACCTCAACTCTTATTCAGAAGATTCAAGAGGAGTTAGTCCAAAGCCCTTCACCGGGAATTCGGCTACACTCGTTGGTTACATTAAGTGTGTTACAATTAAGTTTTAATTTCCGCATTTTGATCATTAGATTAGCCGTACACCTATTCACCCGGTAGCACCCCGTACCCGGGATACGTACCCAGATACGTGTCCCAAAATTTTTTGATCACATTGCTCAATTTTCTTCCTGTATGTGTTCATGAGTTGTGATTGCTTAGTTTATTGAGTACCAGATCTGGATTCTTGGACCTAGAGTAAGCCCTGACCCAGACCGGGGAACCGATACCAGCCAATAACCCGATTTGACTTTCTGGTAGTCCGATTGGACTGTTTTCAGTTTCAGAGACTGTTTTCTAATATTTTAGATTTTTCATGATTTTCTGGAATTTTCTGAAATTTTTCTGCAAAATCTCCAAAACCGGTGTCAGTCGGCATCACTGACTGATTCCCGGATTTTTAATTTTCAATTGGATTGAATTTTCAAAAACGGCTTTCACAATATATCTTAGAATATCATTTTCTAACTAAAAACATTTTTTTGAGATTTTTCATATTTATCAAAATTTGACCGATCCTGGTGTCGGCCGGTGTCGCCGGAAGATTCCAAGATTTTTATTTTGAAAACTAAATCATATTTTTCAAATCCGATTTCACCAAACATCTTAGAATGATATTTGCTATTTTTGAGAATTTTTCAGAACGGTTCTGAAACAGTCAAATTTTCGCCCTATTAAAATAATAATATTTATTACCGGTCTTATCTTTCCGTACGTTTTCCTTCCCTACTCCACTACTTCATACTTCCAGAAAATTATAACAAATAATTATTTAATAATAAAAATTTTAAAACTATTTTCTTTTATTAATTATATATATATATATTTATATCTTTTTCCCCTTTGACTTTCTCCCTTTTCTTCTTTTCTTTTTCTTCTCCTTCACTCCAACTCCCATCACCTGATAATGCAGCAGCCGACCAGGGCATGGGCTGAGCACCACTCCCTCCACCATCCCCATTTATTATTTCACCCACCTCCATCTCTATTAAACAACCCTACTTCAATTCACCTTTCAAAAGAAAATCCCAAAAAAAAAAAAAAGAAACAAAAAAAAACCCATTTCATCTTCAACCTCCCTCTCAACTCACGCACCCAACTCACGCACGCGCTCCACCACCACCGCCGCCGCCTCCGGCGCGCCTAGCCGCCGCCACCGCATCCCCCACCACCCACAACTCTCCACCAACATCAACAACCCCAAATTCCTCCTCATTCTCCTCAATTTCTCCCAAAAACCCATCATCATCCATCTTCAATTTCTCCAAATTCTCCCCCACCACCCCAATTTCACCACTCCAACTACTCCATCACCACCTCCTCTAACATCCCAACACCACCAAACACCACCACCACCACCACAACCACCACCACCACCATCACCACCATCAACAACAACAACAACAATCCCACCTTCCTCCTCCTCCACCGCGCGCGCCGCCACCCCCTCCCCGCCGGCGGCGCCGCCGCCGGCCTGCAGCCGCCGCCGCCGCCGGCCTGCAGCCAGCCGGCCACCCCCCCACACCCCCTCCTTCTTTTCTTTTCTTTTCTTTCTATCTTTCTTACTTTCTTTCTTTCCTTTTTCTTTCATTTCTTCCCTAATAAAACAAACTTCCCTCTCTTTCCAAAAATACCCCCACCTCCTTTTTTAAACTACTTTCCTATATTTACACCCACTACCCCTCTCCTTTAAATCCCAAATTTATTTCAAAATACACCTCATTTTCCCTCCCTTTTTCCTACAAGTTTCTCTCTCCTCTCTCTCTCCTCTCTCCTTCCCTCTCTAAAATTTATATAAATATTTATAATTATATATTTTAATATATATATTGTGGGCTTGAGGTATACTTGAACGGTTCGCTGATTCCCCGGATTCTAATCGGTATTTTACCCGGTTTCAGGCGAGTACAGTTTCCTTTTTATATGTCTACCTTATTATTATGCGAGTATTTTTAACACACCGAAAAATAAACCCTCTTGTATTTTAAGCATAGAAATGAGATATGGATATGTTAGCATGCTTAGTACTTATTACTGTAAATTTAATACATGATATCATGCTATGTAAATAAATATGTGATGTTGCACTCGGTATTTACCCGACCTTGGACATGTTATGCCTGATATGTGATTTAGGACACCGGCACTTGGCATTTACACTGGTACACGGTATTTACATCGACACTTGGCATGTTCACTAGGGATGTAATTTTTATCACCGGCACTTGATATTTACACCGGTACACAATAGTTGACACCGATATTGCCATGCTGTATTTGACACCGACATCTTTCATGCTATATTTGGTACTGATACATGACATGCTATATGTGATATGTGACACCTGGTATTGATACTTGCCATACTATATTCGACATGTGATACCCGACCCTGATACTTGTCTTGCTACACTTATCACCTGACATTGGACACTGATACTTGATACTTGATGTCTGTTCTTGACATACGGTATATGCTATGTCTTCATGTGGTATAAATACCTGGACCTGACATTATGACTCTTGACCGGACATTACCACCCCTGATACCTGATTATATGACATATTCATGACTATACTGTTACGGGGACATGACATGATTATTATATTATTTTCACCAGATATTTGGTACTCCTGAGCTCCTGTACTCCTGTATACTTGAACCCCTGAAATAGGGAGGCTCCTGACATTACTCCTGATATTATACTCCTGTTGACCCCGTAATAGGATAATCATGGATATTGTACATTTGTGGACACCCCGTGAACATTATTATTTGAGACTCTATCATATCTAAACAACTTACACCGGGATGGGGAAATTGATGGGTATCGATATAGCTTCTGTGTTTATGGTGGCCATACATATGTTGTACAACTTCCTGTAGGATTCGACCTGGATGGCCACCAGGCGCTTCCGAGGGGTGTACTGGCACCCCTACCCCCTTGCCTGCTGTAACACCCCGCTCCCGGAATACGTACTTAGTTGCGTATTCAGATTTTTCGGCCGTATTTTTCGATTTACTTCTTGTATTTGTTTTGTATTATGAATTCTTTATATGATTGTTTTGTCTTAGATTTGGATTCGTGGATTCGGAGTCAACCTTAGTCTGAACCGAAGGCCCGATCCCAGAGTATTGCTCGGTTTGGACATTCTGGTATTCCGATTTGATCAATTTTAATTTTAAATGTCGTTTTCCAATATTCTAGATTTTATATGATTTTCTGGAATTTTCCTGGATTAAGCTGAAAATCTTCAAAACCGGTATCGGCCAGTATCGTTGACCGATTCCTGAATTTTTAATTTACAAACGGTTTAGAATTACCAAAAGTGCCTTTAGACATTATTTCTTAAAATCACATTTCCCATCTAAATACTTTTTCTAAGAATTTTCTGAAATTATTGAAAACCTGGCCAATCCGGCGTATACCGAGATTGACGGTTGACCTTATGATTTTTATCTTGAAAATGAGATTGAATCTTTGAAAACCGATTTCACTGAAAATCATTTTATAATATTTATGATTTTGAGAATTTTTGGGAGACTTTCCGGATTACTTTATTTTTGGGCCTTTCCGGTGTTTTCCCAGTTACCGAGGAGATTGTCCCGTATATTCCACTCTGTCTTTTCCCACTTTCTCTCTCCTTCCTCAAACGCGGATCTCACCTATCTGGGATTCTGCATTTATTCCGCATTTAATGCACTTCAGATCAAATCCCATCAATTATCATGACTTTCTCTCTCCTCCTTAAAACGCAGCTTTTGGCTTTCCCTAAACGCGACCTTAATTTCCGCGTTTAGCCTATTTGGCTCAAACGCAAGCTTATGTGCTGCGTTTGAGAAAGGGAAAACGCAAGCCCCCTTTGACTCTTTTGCCTTGAATGATGTGCACATTATTAAGATTCATTCCTTTAACCTTTTTCTCTCTCTTCATTTAATTCTCTCCTTACAAATCATCATTTCCAAGACACCCCACTCCCCTCTCATCATCATGCTGGTCAAGAGAGGGAGAGGGCTGCGTTTCGATGTGGGAAACGCAAGAATCCCTCCCTTGTTCTTTTGTGTTTTTTTGTGCAACATCATTCTTTTATCCTCCCCTTCTCTCTCTTCATTAATGCCTCTCTTCCAAAAGTCTTCTCCTTGATATCCCCACTCCCTCTCATTATCACAATTGGCCAAGTGGCCAAGAGGGTCACCTCAACTCCCCATTTTACAAAACCCCCTCTCCTTTATTCATTTGCATCACTTCACAATTCAAATCCTATAAATACCCTCTCCTTCTTTCTTTCTTCATTTTACTTCTTCTCTTCTTCTTCCTTGCTTCCTGCCTCCAACAGAGAAGCCACCAAGGGAGAGCTCCTTCTCTTGCTTCCCTTGTTTACCCAACCTTCATCTTCTCCATAACTTCTTCACCAAGTACACCACCTTCAACCTCTCTCCATCACCTTGTGGAACCGGCCACTCCTTTTGGATTGGGGCCGTGTTTCTTCTCCGGCGGCAAGACTTAGGGCCGGCCACTCCTTTTGGTTGGGACCGAGCTTCCCTTCGTTGGACGCGGCAAAGATCTTGTTAGGCGAGTAATCTCGCTATCCGCTTGCCTTCATATTTTATTGACTATGCGAGTGTTCTCGCTTGATTTTTCCTATTTCGGCGAGTGCTTTTCCTCGCCAAGAACTTGTATTTTTATCAACAAACTATAACTCTTAAAAGCTGTTACTGCTCACTGTTTCCCAGTATTAGTCGACTTGCCCAAACCATAAGCCGACTAAACCCTTGAAACGCAGCCTGGTTATTCTGGAACGCACCTTATTAGTCGACTAATCCTTTGTGCCAGTCGACTACCTTTTCCTGGAACGCGTCCTTTTCCTGAACGCTGCCTACTTTTTCATCCCTTATTGACTAACTCTTTCTTGTGAGACGCGGACTTGTGAAACGCGGATTCATGAGACGCGGACTTGTGGCAAGACGCGGGCTTGTGGAACGCGACTTCGTGAGACGCAGTTTTGCGAAGCGCAGCATGCTAGTCGACTACCCACTGTTCCAAGTCGACTAACGCAACTCCCTTGAAACGCGGCTCTTTGAGACGTAGCCCTGACCAGTCGACTAACCCAAACGCCCTAGTCGACTAACTTTCCTTCTGAAACGCAGCTCTTCCAAAACGCAGACTTTATTAGTCGACTTGATTCCCTTCATAGTCGGCTTACTCTTTGTCCAGTCGACTACTATTTTCTCTAGTCGACTAAGTTTGGCTAATTGCCATGTTTGATCGTCCTATCAGCAATAGACCCTTCCCATTGACCTTGTATTTATCATTTACCTCCAGTTGCTCAGCTTCTCTTGATTCTGTTTAACTATTTGCCAGATACAATCTGTTGCACTCTGTTCAATATGTTATCACCTGACACCTGTCATGCTACTACTTGATCCTGACTCATGTTGTACTACCTGTTCCTGTCAAGTCCTGAATGGAACTAAGTGCCACACGAAACAAAGTGCCACATCACACACGTGGTGGGGGCCACCTCTTGAATCTGTAGGGCTACCTCATGTCTATACTTGATTCCTGTTATGTATCATGTCCTGCTTACTATTATTATAATTAGACAACTTGCACCGGTTTGGGGGAAACTGATGGGCCCTGATTAATCATGTTCAAGGTGGTCTTATCGAGTCATGCATGGCCACTTACTTGAGGGATCTCCTGGCGGCCACCAGGGATTCCGTGGGTGTACTGGCACCCCTACTCCTGATTATTCATGCCGGGTATGCACACGCCCTAGACCTATTTCTATGGGATCTGCGATACTTTATTCCTGTTCGGGCGACCATAAGTCCCGGTACCTAGCGGTACGTTCCGGCTCAGCACCGGATACTCCTGAACCGTTGTCCCGGGCATGTACGGGACCCATCCAGAGCATGATTCATCGAACTTTATCAGTTTCCAAATAACTGGCTATATAAGTTGTGAGTGGAAGTATGTGGGAATGGGACACATACTGAAGCTTGGAACTTAGGCGGCCCCAATTATAATAAAATACGAATATGCAATTTGCTGTGGTTTTGTAACTCGGGTTGTACGCGCTCGGATTACGGTGACATGAGACAAAGGTATATAGATGAGGGTTTCCTTGTTTGGATTATTCCTTCGAAGTACTAGTCTCATGGGGCCGTGACCTAAGCTTGTACAATCGGTTTTACTCGTAATCGGTTTTATTCGGTTTTATCGATTTTATGTTAGTTTAGGAGATATCTGGTGTTGCCCTATCTACTTTACCTTCTCTTCTCTTATCATACCATGAGTAGTTCCTGCTTGATATCTACTTGCTCCTGCATGCTTACCTATGCTCGCCACTTGGCTTTTGTATCACCACTCGCCTGGGGAGTTTCATCTGACTCCCCTGGATCCTCATGTCCAGGTCATGGAGCTTGGAGCGTGTGGATTCTCCCAGTTGCTGATCAGAGTGGCGCAGCGGTAGTGTGGATCTCCAGCAGACCGTTCAGAGCTCTATCCTTCCAGGCCCCCCTGTGCGGCTCTAGAGTTTTCCTGTTATGACTCTGAGCCTGTTTTTGTACTGTTCATACTTGTACACTTACTTGTATTCTCGCATTTGCGCATATCTGTGATGTAATATTCTTGTAATATTGGATCACCTCTGGTGATAACTTTGTAATTGTACTCATGTGTTGGAATGTATAATGCACCACGTGCTTCCGTACTCTGATTCTTGCCTGTACTGATGCTTAGCGTATATACGTGAAGGTACTTCTGACTTGCGTATATACGTCGCAGTGACGTCTCCGTATCCCCAGGATCGGGGCGTTACAGGTTGGTATCAGAGCTTAGGCTCTTACTTCCTCGGTACGTCCAGATGGCAAATTAATGGTAAAGGAATTTGCAACTGGAATGCATGAGTCTTGGTTATACATTCCAACACAAGTGCAGAGTTATCTTTTCTTTCTTCTGATCCATTCCTTGTGTCCTGAGACCCTTCAATCTTTTACCTTCCAGTTTCTTCTTGTCACCCTTTCAACCAACTCAGATATGGAAAGACGGAGTACATGTAATGGTGCTGGTACTTCTCAAGATGGACCCAACAGGGACAATGATGGTATGATGAGGGTACTTCAGGGGATGATGCAGAGTCAACAGCAGCAGACCGAACTGTTACGTCAAGGACTGTTGGTTGCACCCCGAGAACAGAGGCCAGGCAGTGTGTCAGATTTCAGGAGATTACAGCCGGCCGTATTTTCTGGTACAGAGAAGCCTCTGGATGCAGAACAGTGGCTGATAGACACAACAGATCTTTTGAAGGCAGCCCGAGTCCCTGATGAGAACCAAGTGGAAGTGGCCAAGATACAGCTGAGAGATGTGGCCAGAACCTGGTGGTTGGCAGAAGAAGCAACACTGGAGAAACCCATCACATGGGATCAATTCTCAAAGGGTTTCTATGAGAGATTCTTCCCGGCAACAGCTCAGAAAGAAATGGAAGAACAATTCATCCGGCTACAACAGCGCAACCGGTCAGTGGATGAATATGCTGCCGAATTCTTGAGGCTCAGCAGATTTGCTCCCTACATGGTGACAGATGAAGAAAAGAGGGCTAGCAGGTTTCAACAAGGGCTGAAGATGGATGTGCAGATGTTCCTTATCCCTCAGCAGCTGAAGACATACTCTCAGGTTCTCTCCATTGCCCGTGAAGTAGAAAGGGGACTGGAGAAGAAGAATGAGAACCAGGTGCAAAACAAGTCAGTGAAGAGGCCCTTTCAGTTGATAAGTGAGGAAGATACAGCTAGGACAACCCATGGTCCAGTGATTAAGCGACCATTCCAACCTCCCCAGCAGCAGATGATATGCGGGTACTGCCGAAAGCCCGGACACATCCAACGCAACTGCCGAAGGGCTAATAGGCTATGTTTGGTATGTGGATCTGGAAATCACTCTATAGGTGATTGTCCATTCAAGAGAAATTACCCAATACCACCAGCAATTCCAGCACGAGCAGCACCCCCGGCACTTCCAGCTCCACCACTGAGAAGGAACCCAGATCCTGTTGACCGAAGAGCTCCATTTCCACCCCAGCAACATGATCACCCACAGAGAGGAGCAAGACCCAGAGCAGACTATGGCAGAGGCCAAGCTCACAACATGGCAGCAGAGGTATCAGATGAAGCAGCAGCAGAGTATGAGGCTCAGTATCTGGAGCAGGAACCTTGAGGATGTCACTGTGACAGCAACCCCCTGACCTTTTGTATTTTGAGTTGGTAATCCTTCGTGGATATTCCTCCTTATCCTATTCTCATTGTCCATCCTGGTCCCTCCTGTGTTTATCTTACACCTGTTTTGGTTTTATGAAGCCTTCATTCCAGCCTTTGTCCTCCTTGTGTTCAATTTACCCCTTAACGAAATTGCGAGGACGCAATTTTTGTAAGGTGGATGGATTGTAACACCCCGCTCCCGGAATACGTACTTAGTTGCGTATTCAGATTTTTCGGCCGTATTTTTCGATTTACTTCTTGTATTTGTTTTGTATTATGAATTCTTTATATGATTGTTTTGTCTTGGATTTGGATTCGTGGATTCGGAGTCAACCTTAGTCTGAACCGAAGGCCCGATCCCAGAGTATTGCTCGGTTTGGACATTCTGGTATTCCGATTTGATCGATTTTAATTTAAATGTCGTTTTCCAATATTCTAGATTTTATATGATTTTCTGGAATTTTCCTGGATTAAGCTGAAAATCTTCAAAACCGGTATCGGCCAGTATCGTTGACCGATTCCTGGATTTTTAATTTACAAACGGTTTGGAATTACCAAAAGTGCCTTTAGACATTATTTCTTAAAATCACATTTCCCATCTAAATACTTTTTCTAAGAATTTTCTGAAATTATTGAAAACCCGGCCAATCCGGCGTATACCGAGATTGACGGTTGACCTTATGATTTTTATCTTGAAAATGAGATTGAATCTTTGAAAACCGATTTCACTAAAAATCATTTTATAATATTTATAATTTTTGATAATTTTTGGGATACTTTCCGGATTACTTTATTTTTGGGCCTTTCCGGTGTTTTCCCAGTTACCGAGGAGATTGTCCCGTATATTCCACTCTGTCTTTTCCCACTTTCTCTCTCCTTCCTCAAACGCGGATCTCACCTATCTGGGATTCTGCATTTATTCCGCATTTAATGCACTTCAGATCAAATCCCATCAATTATCATGACTTTCTCTCTCCTCCTTAAAACGCAGCTTTTGGCTTTCCCTAAACGCGACCTTAATTTCCGCGTTTAGCCTATTTGGCTCAAACGTAAGCTTATGTGCTGCGTTTGAGAAAGGGAAAACGCAAGCCCCCTTTGACTCTTTTGCCTGAATGATGTGCACATTATTAAGATTCATTCCTTTAACCTTTTTCTCTCTCTTCATTAATTCTCTCCTTACAAATCATCATTTCCAAGACACCCCACTCCCCTCTCATCATCATGCTGGTCAAGAGAGGGAGAGGGCTGCGTTTCGATGTGGGAAACGCAAGAATCCCTCCCTTGTTCTTTTGTGTTTTTTTTGTGCAACATCATTCTTTTATCCTCCCCTTCTCTCTCTTCATTAAATGCCTCTCTTCCAAAAGTCTTCTCCTTGATATCCCCACTCCCTCATTATCACAATTGGCCAAGTGGCCAAGAGGGTCACCTCAACTCCCCATTTTACAAAACCCCCTCTCCTTTATTCATTTGCATCACTTCACAATTCAAATCCTATAAATACCCCTCTCCTTCTTTCTTTCTTCATTTTACTTCTTCTCTTCTTCTTCCTTGCTTCCTGCCTCCAACAGAGAAGCCACCAAGGGAGAGCTCCTTTTCTTGCTTCCCTTGTTTACCCAACCTTCATCTTCTCCATAACTTCTTCACCAAGTACACCACCTTCAACCTCTCTCCATCACCTTGTGGAACCGGCCACTCCTTTTGGATTGGGGCCGTGTTTCTTCTCCGGCGGCAAGACTTAGGGCCGGTCACTCCTTTTGGATTGGGACCGAGCTTCCCTTCGTTGGACGCGGCAAAGATCTTGTTAGGCGAGTAATCTCGCTATCCGCTTGCCTTCATATTTTATTGACTATGCGAGTGTTCTCGCTTGATTTTTCCTATTTCGGCGAGTGCTTTTCCTCGCCAAGAACTTGTATTTTTATCAACAAACTATAACTCTTAAAAGCTGTTACTGCTCACTGTTTCCCAGTATTAGTCGACTTGCCCAAACCATAAGCCGACTAAACCCTTGAAACGCAGCCTGGTTTTCTGGAACGCACCTTATTAGTCGACTAATCCTTTGTGCCAGTCGACTACCTTTTCCTGGAACGCGTCCTTTTCCTGGAACGCTGCCTACTTTTTCATCCCTTATTGACTAACTCTTTCTTGTGAGACGCGGACTTGTGAAACGCGGATTCATGAGACGCGGACTTGTGGCAAGACGCGGGCTTGTGGAACGCGACTTCGTGAGACGCAGTTTTGCGAAGCGCAGCATGCTAGTCGACTACCCACTGTTCCAAGTCGACTAACGCAACTCCCTTGAAACGCGGCTCTTTGAGACGTAGCCCTGACCAGTCGACTAACCCAAACGCCCTAGTCGACTAACTTTCCTTCTGAAACGCAGCTCTTCCAAAACGCAGACTTTATTAGTCGACTTGATTCCCCTTCATAGTCGGCTTACTCTTTGTCCAGTCGACTACTATTTTCTCTAGTCGACTAAGTTTGGCTAATTGCCATGTTTGATCGTCCTATCAGCAATAGACCCTTCCCATTGACCTTGTATTTATCATTTACCTCCAGTTGCTCAGCTTCTCTTGATTCTGTTTAACTATTTGCCAGATACAATCTGTTGCACTCTGTTCAATATGTTATCACCTGACACCTGTCATGCTACTACTTGATCCTGACTCATGTTGTACTACCTGTTCCTGTCAAGTCCTGAATGGAACTAAGTGCCACACGGAACAAAGTGCCACAACACACACGTGGTGGGGGCCACCTCTTGAATCTGTAGGGCTACCTCATGTCTATACTTGATTCCTGTTATGTATCATGTCCTGCTTACTATTATTATAATTAGACAACTTGCACCGGTTTGGGGGAAACTGATGGGCCCTGATTAATCATGTTCAAGGTGGTCTTATCGAGTCATGCATGGCCACTTACTTGAGGGATCTCCTGGCGGCCACCAGGGATTCCGTGGGTGTACTGGCACCCCTACTCCTGATTATTCATGCCGGGTATGCACACGCCCTAGACCTATTTCTATGGGATCTGCGATACTCTATTCCTGTTCGGGCGACCATAAGTCCCGGTACCTAGCGGTACGTTCCGGCTCAGCACCGGATACTCCTGAACCGTTGTCCCGGGCATGTACGGGACCCATCCAGAGCATGATTCATCGAACTTTATCAGTTTCCAAATAACTGGCTATATAAGTTGTGAGTGGAAGTATGTGGGAATGGGACACATACTGAAGCTTGGAACTTAGGCGGCCCAATTATAATAAAATACGAATATGCAATTTGCTGTGGTTTTGTAACTCGGGTTGTACGCGCTCGGATTACGGTGACATGAGACAAAGGTATATAGATGAGGGTTTCCTTGTTTGGATTATTCCTTCGAAGTACTAGTCTCATGGGGCCGTGACCTAAGCTTGTACAATCGGTTTTGCTCGTAATCGGTTTTATTCGGTTTTATCGATTTTATGTTAGTTTAGGAGATATCTGGTGTTGCCCTATCTACTTTACCTTCTCTTCTCTTATCATACCATGAGTAGTTCCTGCTTGATATCTACTTGCTCCTGCATGCTTACCTATGCTCGCCACTTGGCTTTTGTATCACCACTCGCCTGGGGAGTTTCATCTGACTCCCCTGGATCCTCATGTCCAGGTCATGGAGCTTGGAGCGTGTGGATTCTCCCAGTTGCTGATCAGAGTGGCGCAGCGGTAGTGTGGATCTCCAGCAGACCGTTCAGAGCTCTATCCTTCCAGGCCCCCCTGTGCGGCTCTAGAGTTTTCCTGTTATGACTCTGAGCCTGTTTTTGTACTGTTCATACTTGTACACTTACTTGTATTCTCGCATTTGCGCATATCTGTGATGTAATATTCTTGTAATATTGGATCACCTCTGGTGATAACTTTGTAATTGTACTCATGTGTTGGAATGTATAATGCACCACGTGCTTCCGTACTCTGATTCTTGCCTGTACTGATGCTTAGCGTATATACGTGAAGGTACTTCTGACTTGCGTATATACGTCGCAGTGACGTCTCCGTATCCGCCAGGATCGGGGCGTTACACCTGCCTGTCCGGGTGTGCTATAATCCCCTAGGTATATCCTGTGGGAACGGTGACACTCTATTCCTGTTCGGGGTATTATAAGATCTTCGGGCATATAGTAAATCCCGGTGCCTAGCGGTACGTTCCGGTTCAGTGCCGGATAATCCTGGACCGTTGTCCCGGCATGCACGGGACCCATTATAAACATGGTTCGTCGCTCCCCATCAATTTTCAATAACCAACCTCGCTAGATTTGTATGCGAAAGTATATGGCACCGGTTATATACCAAACATACAATTGAACGAGTTAATAATATTATACTTAATAAATTGACATCCTGCATATTTGTTCAAGTTACTCCATGCTTGTATTACTCCATTACTTGCATTTGATCTGATATACATGCTTTTATTTATTTCATTTAAATGTTAGTGTTATTTCCATATTCACTATTCATTGTGGTTAATTCATGCTTATTGATTTGGGTACATTATTCTTGACATGATGCATTTGCTATTATTTATACTTACCATTGGGTTTTCTTGTACTCGCTGGGATTTTCCTAACAACCCTGGATTTGCATGTCCAGATTTAGCAGCTTGGACCGAGGTGGACCCATCAGCTGAGGATCAGGCCTACCTCGAGGAGCAGGCGGATCAGTAGTAGCTCTGTCCAGTCCTTTTTCCCGCTCGCGAGATTCCCTTTCTAGCTCGTGAGTTTTATCTGTTGTGTCTTGTACGGTTTACTTTCATGTTATCTAGTGATGTAATATTGATGTAATATTATATCACTGTTTGTGATGACTCAGTACTTGTATAAATTATGTTGGAATGTATAATACCACGTATTTCCGCACTCTGATATATGTGTTGCGTTGTATTGATGCTTAGCGTACATACGTGATGGTACCATTGCCCTGCGTATGTACGTCGCAGTGGCGTCTCCGTGCCCGCCGGGATCGGGCGCCACAGGTTGGTATCAGAGCCTAGGCTCTCACACCTTCAGTACAACCAGTCCGCAAATTAATGTTGAATTAAATTGCGACTGAGTCACACGAGTTTTTGTTATACATTCCAATCATAAGTACGAAGTTATCTATTCCATTCTTGAAATCCATCCTTGATTCCTGAAATCTCATATTCTGTTCAGCTCTCGGCTCAAATATGGAGAGACGGGGGACACGTAACGGTCTCAGCACTTCCCTTGAAGGTCCGAACGTGGAAAGCGACATGATGAGGCTACTCCAGGGGATGATGGATAGCCAGCAGCAGCAGGTAGAGCTCTTACATCAAGGATTGCTGACTGCGCCTCGGGAGCAGAGGCCGGGGACTATTTCAGATTTTCGGAGATTGCAGCCAGCAGAGTTCTCGGGCACAGAGAAGCCCCTGGATGCAGAGCAATGGTTGATCGATATGACCGATCTCCTGAAGGCGGCCCGAATTCCTGCTGAGAACCAAGTAGAAGTAGCCAAGATCCAGCTGAAGGATGTGGCGAGGACTTGGTGGCTAGCTGAAGAGGCGAGGCTGGAGAAGCCTATCTCTTGGGACCAGTTCTCGAAGGGCTTCTACGAGAGGTTTTTCCCTGCAACTGCTCAGAAGGAGATGGAGGAGCAGTTCATCAGACTGCAGCAGTGGAATCGGTCAGTGGATGAATATGCCGCTGAGTTTCTGAGGCTTAGTCGGTTTGCACCATATATGGTGGCCGACGAGGAGAAGAGAGCTAGCAGATTTCAGCAAGGACTGAGGGTGGACATTCAGATGTTACTTATACCTCACCAGCTGAAGACGTACTCCCAAGTCCTTTCTATTGCCCGTGATGTGGAGCAAGAGTTGGAGAAGAAGAGGAGGATTGAGCTGCAGTACAAGCCGATGAAGCGCCAGTTCCAGCAGGTGCACAGGGGGAACCCAGTCAGAGCTCTTGGTGCCCCAGTGGCCAAGCGACCTTTTCGGCCTCCTCCTCAGCAGCTTGTGTGTGGGTACTGCCAGAAACCCGAACACAACCAGCAGAACTGCCGTATGGCCAATGGACTGTGTTTGGCATGCGGATCCGGTAACCACTCGGTGGGAGAGTGCCCATTCAAGAGGAGCTGGAATGCAGCTCCAGCACCACCAGCACTTCCAGCACGAGTGGCACCATCAGTGCCTCCAGCTCGAGCAGCTCCCCCAGCACTTTCAGCACCACCGATGAGGAGGAATCCAGGACCTCAGGCAGAGGAGCTCCACTTCCTCCCCAGCGTCGAATCTGGGTCAGGCTCAGAGGGGACCCAGGACTGGAGTAGGCCGCGGGAGAGGCCAGGCCTACAATCTGACAGCAGAGGAAGCCGAGGCATCTGGAGAAGTGGTGGCAGGTACAATTTTGGTCCACTCAGTTCCAGTCTTATCACTTTTTGACTCCGGTGCATCACACTGCTTCATATCCAGTAAATTTACTGCTTTGCATTTTGTACCCCTAGTATGTTTGGGTGACCAATGGGAAATTAGTACGGAGAATGGGGTAGTCACTACTAACAAGATTTGCAAGGCGTGCACTGTGGAGTTATGTGGTAGGAAATTAAAAGCCGACATGTTCATACTGGACACTGGAGGGTACGATGTGATCCTAGGCATGACTTGGCTCAGCAAGTATCATGCGGTGATCGACTGTCGGAATAAGAAGGTGATCTTCAGGATTCCACACCAACCGGAGTTTCAGTTCTTTGGAGAACGCAAGTCCCTCAGGAAGGAAGATCAACTGGAGTGTGCCACTGCTGAAGAGAAGAAGACGGTGTCAGTGTGGAATGAATTCCCAGATGTATTTGAGGAGATATCAGGACTTCCACCTGATAGAGTTGTGGAGTTCTCCATTGACCTTATTCCAGGAGCGACTCCCATCTCTAAAGCACCGTACCGGATGGCGCCAACAGAATTAGCTATATTGAAGGAGCAGCTGCTAGAGTATTCAAGCAAAGGTCTGATTAGACCGAGTACTTCACCTTGGGGAGCACCAGTGCTGTTGGCAAATAAGAAGGATGGTGGCAAGAGGTTGTGCATTGATTACAGAGAGTTGAACAAGGTCACCATCAAGAACAAGTACCCGTTGCCAAGGATTGATGATCTCTTTGATCAACTTCATGGGGCCCAGGTATTCTCGAAGTTAGATCTGCAGTCGGGGTACCATCAGTTGAAGGTGAAGAAGGAAGACATCCAGAAGACGGCATTCAGGACTCGGTATGGTCATTACGAGTTCTTAGTTATGCCCTTTGGAGTTACAAATGCCCCAGCAGTCTTCATGGACTTGATGAATAGAATCTTCTCGTCCTATCTGGACAAATTTGTATTGGTGTTCATCGATGATATTTTGGTTTATTCCAAGAATGAAGAGGAGCATGCGGAGCATCTGAGGATTGTGCTACAGACTCTCCGACTTGAGCAGCTTCATGCCAAGCTTAGCAAGTGTGAGTTCTGGCTGAAGAGTATAGCATTCTTGGGCCATATTGTTTCTAAGGAAGGAATCTCGGTAGATCCCAGCAAGATTCAGGCGGTGAAGGATTGGCCGACTCCGAAGTCTGTGACAGAGATCAGGAGCTTCATCGGACTAGCAGGATATTATCGGAGGTTCGTGCAGGACTTCTCAAAGATTGCAGCTCCATTGACCAAGCTGACCAGGAAGGGAGAGAAGCACAATTGGACTGAGGAGTGTGCGTCTGCTTTTGAGGAGTTGAAGAACAAGTTGATTTCGGCTCTAATCTTGAAGACACCCTCAGGGACAGGAGGTATGGTTGTGTACTGTGATGCTTCAGGGAAGGGTCTTGGATGCGTATTGATGCAGCATGGACATGTAGTGGCTTATGCATCCAGGCAGTTGAAGCCTCATGAGAAGAATTACCCAACGCATGATCTAGAGCTGGCAGCTGTGATCTTTGCGTTGAAAATTTGGAGGCATTACCTGCTAGGTGACCGAGTGTTGATATACACAGATCACAAGAGCCTGAAGTACATCTTCACTCAGAAGGAGTTGAACATGAGGCAGAGGCGATGGCTTGAGCTGATCGCAGATTATGATATAGATCTGCAGTACCATCCTGGCAAGGTTAATGTTGTGCCAGATTGCCTGAGTAGAAGACCTGAAGCCAACATGATTATGATGCTCACTCAGCAGGAGTTACTCAGAGAGATGGAGCGGCTAGATTTGATGGTGATTCGAAGGACCAGTGGACCTGTGCAGTTGATGGCATTTCAGATCCAGCCGACACTGATGGAAGAGATCAGAGAAGCTCAGAGAGAAGATCCTAGATTGCTGAAGTTCAGAGAGCAAGTAGAAGCGGGGCTGAGGACAGATGTTTGAATACATCCTGATGGTGCACTCTATTTCAGGGGAAGAATTTGTGTGCCTCAAGGGGAGATTAGACAGAAGATCTTAGCTGAGGCCCATAGCTCAGCTTACTCTATACACCCTGGAGGAACCAAGATATATCAGGATCTGAAGCAACATTTCTGGTGGAATGCGATGAAGAGAGAGATCGCACAATATGTGGCGAAGTGTCTAGTGTGTCAGCAAGTGAAGGCCGAACACCAGAGACCAGCTGAATTACTACAGCCCTTGCCAATACCAGGATGGAAGTGGGAGCATGTTACTATGGATTTTGTCACCGCTCTACCCCGCAGTCCAAAGGGGAATAATGCAGTATGGGTAGTTGTTGACCGTCGCACTAAGTCAGGACATTTCATACCTTTCAGAGTGGGACAATCTACGGAGCTTCTGGCGGACAAGTACATGAGGGAGATTGTTCGACTGCATGGAGTTCCTGTCAGTATCGTGTCGGACAGAGACCGAGGTTCAGATCTCACTTCTGGGAGAGTCTTCAAGAGAGTCTGGGGACCCGTCTGAAGTTCAGCACATCTTATCATCCTGAGACAGATGGGCAGTCCGAGCGGACCATTCAGATCCTAGAAGACATGTTGAGAGCTTGTATGATAGACTTCAAGGGATCGTGGGAAGATCATCTACATTTGGCAGAGTTTTCCTACAATAATAGCTATCAGGCGAGCATCAGGATGGCTCCATTCGAAGCCCTATACGGCAGGAGATGCAGATCACCATTGTGTTGGGATGAAGTTGGTGAGAGAAGGCATTTGGGGCCAGATGTGATAGTACAGGCAGTGGACCAGATCAGGATTATCCAAGAGCACCTTCGTGCAGCCCAGGACAGACAGAAGAGTTGGGCAGATTCCAATAGAAGACCGTTGGAGTTCCAGGTGGGAGAGCATGTGTTTCTGAAGATATCTCCGACCAAGGGAGTGATCAGTTTGGTGCACGTGGGAAGCTGAGTCCGAGGTATATAGGACCGTTTGAGATATTGGATCGGGTGGGAGAAGTGGCCTACAGATTGGCACTGCCACCATCACTGGAAGGAGTGCACAATGTGTTCCATGTGTCGCAGCTGAGGAGATACATCAGGGATGAGAGCCATGTGTTGGATTATTCAGAGTTGGAGTTGTAGCCGGATTTGTCATATATTGAGCAACCAATGGCTATTATGGACAGAAGTGTCAAGACCCTGAAGAACTGGACCATCCCGTTGGTGCTTGTTTCATGGAACAGGCATAGTCCGGGAGAAGCAACTTGGGAGCGGGAGGACGTCATTCGTGATCGTTACCCGCATCTGTTTGAGCCTTGAGTGGTAATAATCTCTTGTACTCCATTCTTGTCTTATCAATTCATTATTTCCATGTTCATCTCTTTCCTTATAGAAATTTCGAGGACGAAATTTTTGTTAGGTGGGTAGATTGTAGCACCCCGTACCCGGATACGTACCCAGATACGTGTCCCAAATTTTTTCGATCACATTGCTCAATTTTCTTCCTGTATGTGTTCATGAGTTGTGATTGCTTAGTTTATTGAGTACCAGATCTGGATTCTTGGACCTAGAGTAAGCCCTGACCCAGACCGGGGAACCGATACCAGCCAATAGCCTGATTTGACTTTCTGGTAGTCCGATTGGACTGTTTTCAGTTTCAGAGACTGTTTTCTAATATTTTAGATTTTTCATGATTTTTTGGAATTTTTTGAAATTTTTCTGCAAAATCTCCAAAACCGTGTCAGTCGGTATCGCTGACTGATTCCCGGATTTTTAATTTTCAAATTGGATTGAATTTTCAAAAACAGCTTTCACAGTATATCTTAGAATATCATTTTCTAACTAAAAACATTTTTTGAGATTTTTCATAATTTATCAAAATTTGACCGATCCTGGTGTCGGCCGGTGTCGCCGAAAGATTCCAAGTTTTTTATTTGAAAAATAAATTATATTTTCAAATCCGATTTCACCAAACATCTTAGAATGATATTTGCTATTTTTGAGAATTTTTCGGAACGGTTCTGAAACAGTCAAATTTTCGTCCTATTAAAATAATAATATTTATTACCGGTCTTATCTTTCCGTACTTTTTCCTTCCCTACTCCACTACTTCATACTTCCAGAAAATTATAACAAATAATTATTTAATAATAAAAATTTTAAAACTATTTTCTTTTATTAATTATATATATATTTATATCTTTTTCCCCTTTGACTTTCTCCCTTTTCTTCTTTTCTTTTCTTCTCCTTCACTCCAACTCCCATCACCTGATAATGCAGCAGCCGACCAGGGCATGGGCTGAGCACCACTCCCTCCACCATCCCCATTTATTAATTCACCCACCTCCATCTCTATTAAACAACCCTACTTCAATTCACCTTTCAAAAGAAAATCCCCAAAAAAAAAAAAAAGAAACAAAAAGAAAAACCCATTTCATCTTCAACCTCCCTCTCAACTCACGCACCCAACTCACGCACGCGCTCCGGCGCCGCCGCCGCGCCGCCTCCGGCGCCGCCTAGCCGCCGCCACCGCATCCCCCACCACCCCACAACTCTCCACCAACATCAACAACCCCAAATTCCTCCTCATTCTCCTCAATTTCTCCCAAAAACCCATCATCATCCATCTTCAATTTCTCCAAATTCTCCCCCACCACCCCCAATTCCACCACTCCAACTACTCCATCACCACCTCTTCCACCTCCTCTAACATCCCAACACCACCAAACACCACCACCACCACCACAACCACCACCACCACCATCAACAACAACAACAACAACAACATCCCACCTTCCTCCTCCTCCACCGCGCGCGCCGCAACCCCCTCCCCGCCGCCGGCGCCGCCGCCGGCCTGCAGCCGCCGCCGCCGCCGGCCTGCAGCCGGCCCGCCGCCCCCCCCACACCCCCTCCTCCTTTTCTTTTCTTTTCTTTCTATCTTTCTTACTTTCTTTCTTTCCTTTTTCTTTCATTTCTTCCCTAATAAAACAAACTTCCCCTCTCTTTCCAAAATACCCCAGCTCCTTTTTAAACTACTTTCCTATATTTACACCCACTACCCCTCTCCTTTAAATCCCAAATTTATTTCAAAATACACCTCATTTTCCCTCCCTTTTCCTACAAGTTTCTCTCTCCTCTCTCTCTCCTCTCTCCTTCCCTCTCTAAAATTTATATAAATATTTATAATTATATATTTTAATATATATATTGTGGGCTTGAGGTATACTTGAACGGTTCGCTGATTCCCCGGATTCTAATCGGTATTTTACCCGGTTTCAGGCGAGTACAGTTTCCTTTTTATACGTCTACCTTATTATTATGCGAGTATTTTTAACACACCGAAAAATAAACCCTCTTGTATTTTAAGCATAGAAATGAGATATGGATATGTTAGCATGCTTAGTACTTATTACTGTAAATTTAATACATGATATCATGCTATGTAAATAAATATGTGATGTTGCACTCGGTATTTACCCGACCTTGGACATGTTATGCCTGATATGTGATTTAGGACACCGGCACTTGGCATTTACACTGGTACACGGTATTTACATCGACACTTGGCATGTTACACTAGGGATGTAATTTTTATCACCGGCACTTGATATTTACACCGGTACACAATAGTTGACACCGATATTGCCATGCTGTATTTGACACCGACATCTTTCATGCTATATTTGGTACTGATACATGACATGCTATATGTGATATGTGACACCTGGTATTGATACTTGCCATACTATATTCGACATGTGATACCCGACCCTGATACTTGTCTTGCTACACTTATCACCTAACATTGGACACTGATACTTGATACTTGATGTCTGTTCTTGACATACGGTATATGCTATGTCTTCATGTGGTATAAATACCTGGACCTGACATTATGACTCTTGACCGGACATTACCACCCCTGATACCTGATTATATGACATATTCATGACTATACTGTTACGGGGACATGACATGATTATTATATTATTATCACCAGATATTTGGTACTCCTGAGCTCCTGTACTCCTGTATACTTGAACCCCTGAAATAGGGAGGCTCCTGACATTACTCCTGATATTATACTCCTGTTGACCCCGTAATAGGATAATCATGGATATTGTACATTTGTGAACACCCGGTGAACATTATTATTTGAGACTCTATCATATCTAAACAACTTACACCGGGATGGGGGAAATTGATGGGTATCGATATAGCTTCTGTGTTTATGGTGGCCATACATATGTTGTACAACTTCCTGTAGGATTCGACCTGGATGGCCACCAGGCGCTTCCGAGGGGTGTACTGGCACCCCTACCCCCTTGCCTGCCTGTCCGGGTGTGCTATAATCCCCTAGGTATATCCTGTGGGGAACGGTGACACTCTATTCCTGTTCGGGTGTATTATAAGACCTTTGGCATATAGTAAATCCCGGTGCCTAGTGGTACGTTCCGGTTCAGTGCCGGATAATCCTGGACCGTTGTCCCGGGCATGCACGGGACCCATTATAAACATGGTTCGTCGCTCCCCATCAATTTCCAATAACCAACCTCGCTAGATTTGTATGCGAAAGTATATGGCACCGGTTATATACCAAACATACAAATTGAACGAGTTAATAATATTAACTTAATAAATTGACTTCGTGCATATCTGTGTCATCTCCATACTTATCATTTATTGTAGTTACTCCATGCTTCCTAGTTTGATTACCTGACATTTGATCTGATATACATGCTTTTATTTCATGCCTTATAAATGTTAGTGTTATTTCCATATTCACTATTCATTGTGGTTAATTCATGCTTATTGATTTGGGTACATTATTCTTGACATGATGCATTTGCTATTATTTGTACTTACCATTGGGTTTTCTTGTACTCGCTGGGATTTTCCTAACAACCCTGGATTTGCATGTCCAGATTTAGCAGCTTGGACCGAGGTGGACCCATCAGCTGAGGATCAGGCCTACCTTGAGGAGCAGGCGGATCAGTAGTAGCTCTGTCCAGTCCTTTTTCCCGCTCGCGAGATTCCCTTTCTAGCTCGTGAGTTTTATCTGTTGTGTCTTGTACGGTTTACTTTCATGTTATCTAGTGATGTAATATTGATGTAATATTATATCACTGTTTGTGATGACTCAGTACTTGTATAAATTATGTTGGAATGTATAATACCACGTATTTCCGCACTCTGATATATGTGTTGCGTTGTATTGATGCTTAGCGTACATACGTGATGGTACCATTGCCCTGCGTATGTACGTCGCAGTGGCGTCTCCGTACCCGCCGGGATCGGGGCGCCACAGCCTTCTAGGTGTACTTACATTCTATACTTTAAAATATCTTCTTCCTTCTCTTTTTTCTTCTCGTTGCTCATCGATCACGTGTTGCTTCTACTGCGTCATACCAAAGATTGGTCATGGGGGTCGTCTGTTTCACTACAACTTCGAATTTCCCCATCTGTAATGGGGGAGGAGGTTTTTCGAACAAATTCACAAGCTACGAAACATAATACGTAAGGACTTGACCTAGAGGTGTGCATGACCCATTAGGTTTGGGTAGTGATTTGTAGAGGATTATTCACGGTGTACAGAGGTTATGCACATAGAGACTAGTATAAGTTTCTTGAAGGCTAAATCATTATGATTCATGTATGCTAGGCGTTTCACTTATTTTCATGAAAGTTTCTTTCTACTATTATAGCAGGGTTCCTTTCTTCAATTATGGGGTTATGATGTAAGCCTAAATTTATAGGTCATTAAAAAAAAAAAGTTTTAAAAACAAGCCAATAACTTTGGTGTTCTCTGAAACTTAACTCTCGAGGCAATGATGGCAATTCACGTAAATAAAGAGATTTTCTTTGCTCTTTTTGTATAGAATATTCTCTTTGAAAGATTTCGGCTGTTTCACAAAAGTAGATATTAGCACCCATCAAATTGATAAAGGTCCCCACCCAATAACTACGAAAATGTCATTGATTTTTTGGACAAATTTAGCTGCTGGGTACAACTCTAAAATACCCTCTCCCTCTTCCTACTTCCATGACGAGCAGCGGCGGGAGTCGGTGAGCGACGACGGTCTAGCGGTCCTCCCCGTCTTTCCCCAACTCTCTCCCCTTCCCTTCCCCTCCCTCCTCCTCACCGTCCATCTAGCAGCGAGGAGGCGGGAGGGGCCTAGGGCGAGGAGGGGGAGGGGCGAGCCTCCTCTTCCCTCCCTTCCCCGCCTCCCTCCTCCTCGGAGGGGGAAGGGCGGCAGGGAGAGGTGGAAGGGCAACAGGGAGAGGCGGAGGGCGATAAGAGGGACAAGGGGGACCGACGATGTGGGCAGAGGGCGGTGAAAGGAGGAGGAAGAAGGAGAGGGGAAGAAGGAGGAAGGAGTGTTTTTGAAAATTTTAGAAAAATTAAGGGTGTCTTTATCAATTTGATGAGTGTATTAATCAGATGAGTGCCTTTATAAGTGCTAATATTCGCTTCTTTGTTCCACTATCAGTTTCATTAATTGATTTACAAAGGGCATTATAATTATAAGAATTTATAATTGCCCATGAGGAAAAATGGAAAAAAAAATATCCTAAAAGCATGCTGTCTATTAATCCAGTTTCATTGTGATATACATTTTATCCATAAGAAAAATAAACAAGAAAAATGCTCATAAAATACCTATTAATAATAAAAATAATCTTGAATTGCAAATCTCAAACAAAACTTATCCCTACAAATAGTTTTTATTATTTAATTAACAATTAAACACTTGAAGATTTAAATTTAAAATTATAAATTTATAGATGATCATCGATATATCTAAATTTATAATATAAAGTGTTTATACGAGAAAACACACATTGGAAGAGAAAAAAGATGACTACCACATAAAATATTCTCAGAAGAGTAATGAGTAAAAATAATATCCAAAGAGTACTATATCAAGCATCGGTTTAGAAATTTCAAAAAAATAAAAAATCACAGGAAGGAAAAAAGAAAAAATAAAAAAGACAAGATCGTTGGAAATTGGGGAAAGACGAAAAAAAATTAAAAAGAAAAAGTGTATTTTTGCAGCACCAACTCACCGAGAGCGTGTTTGGAGCCAAATTAAAATCGGCATTTCTGTATCAACCTCTCATCACCCAGCTTTCCCTGAGAAATTTTTTTTGAGGGACCCATGAACATTTGGTCTCCCACTGTTTTCTACTGCTCAAATTCAGAAACTCTGGCTCACAAAAATGAAATTGTTTATAGGGATCCACAAAATGATTATAAATTTCTCCAAGCGAACCAAAAGTGATTTGTGAAAATGCTACTGTGTCAGCTCCTACAGTTCAATTTCCTTGAGCCATTTTCGTCAAACATTGGGGCCGTTTGTTTAGCGTAAAAGTCCGTAATTCGTAAATGACTTACAATCCAGTTACAACTACGGCGTTTGTTTGGACCGTAATTCGTAAAAGGCTTACACAACTCAATTATCACTCACTTGCAACCCAATTATCACTCACTTACAGTCCAGTTACAGTTAATTTTGTGGTCATGCAAATTTGTATTATTTTTTTATGTTAATATTAATTTTTTTTAATATTTAGCATTTTTAATATTTATTTGCAATATTAAAACTTTTTAAATCACCAAATAGTTAATTTTGTGGTCACTTTTTCACTTACGACTTAGACATTACGACAACCAAACACCGTAAAACACAATACACTTTTCCACTTACAACTTTATATTACCAACCAAACACCATAAAGCTTACATGCATGTAACTCATTTACAACTGTAAAAGACTTTACCAATTACGAGCTACGAATTATGGCCAGTTACGACAACCAAACAGGCCCTTTTGGAAGAAAAGTCGGTTACGCTAAAACAACAAAATCTTATTGGATCTGAACCTGTGTTTCATTTAGATCCAAGAATTCTTAAAGAAATATATTGGACCCATGGGTCGAAATCGTCTCATCATTCCCGGTAAATTGCAACACAGAGCTCTGGGGTTTGATTGGCGGGCTTTTAAAAAAAAAAACTTATTTAAATAAATAATTATAAAAAAAGCCTCTTTAAAACTTAAATCTCGAAAACACACCTCTGACACGGCACCTCAGCGCCACGTTGGATTTTCTCGCCAACGTGGCGCTGGCTGACGTGGAGGAGGGGTTCTGCTTGGGTTTGAGTTTTAGGAACCCGGACACAATCTTGCGTTCAGATTTTAAAAACCCGAACGTAACATTCGGGAAATATTAGGTTCGACTTTAGGAAACCCGAACAAGAATTAAACTCAAGCTTTGCGTTCGGGTTTCTTAAATCCGAACCAGAACACAAGTTCCAGAACTGGAACTGATGCTGCGCATCAGTTCAAAGGATCAAATCTTGCGTTCGGGTTTCTGAAACCCGAACCAGAACTCAAACTGTCTACAAATTCCAGAACTGGCACTGATGTTGTGCACAGCATCAGTTCCAGAACTGGATGTTGTGCACAACATCAGTTCCAGTTTTGGAACTGATGCTGTGCATAGCAATAGTTCCAGTGGAACTCTTCAGTGTAATATTAAAAAATATTAAATGAATTTTTTTTTCACAAACATCATGTATCATACAATAATATTAAATATCACAAATATCTTATAATAATATAAATAGCACAAATCTTTATATCACAAATATAATAAAATGATATTAATATCATAACTTTTCATATCTTCACAAATATAACATATCTCAAGTTCTTCATAAATCACATATTAGAACAAATACAACAATTCACGCCTTCTTCAGACACCCCCACGTCTTCTTCCTCGACCGGGTGGAGAAAGAGTATGAGAATCTGATTGTGTCTGCTGTAGAGATAGTCCCGCCTCATCATCATTTCGACGCCGTGTACACCGTGTAGGAGCTGGTTGGGAAGGGCCGGCTGCATCTTCGTATTCAATATGAGGAAACCGTCGTTGGTGTCGTGTATAGGTCACCGTGGGGTTTGGTGCTCTTTCGGATGAACGTGCAAATCACGGTTGTCATAAAAGATTCCTTATATAGTTTCTGATCTCCTATATTATCGAGTGCAACTGGGATTTATCAACCAATGCTCCATACACTATTTCATCTATTTCGATCAATCGATCAATCTAAATGAAAAATAAGCATAAGTAGAAGAATATATCACATATCACATAATTAAAAGACATAATATGAATTTGTTTAAGATATTACCAACAGTCGCTCATAGGGAGCACTGGGTGTATAAGTGTTTGGAGCCTCAACACGTTAAATAATCCAATGCCAAATGATCCCCTAATACCAACGCAATACTCCTCCAAAAATGTGTAAGTGTGGCGTTGGTTTTGAATCCGGTTCACTCGATCTTCTCATTCAAGTATATATGCATTTGTCTCCACACTCCAATCACGCAGCCTATATTTACTGCGGTCTACATGTATCAACCTCGGGACTGGATCGGGAGTATGCTGATTCATCCCAAATTGTCAAAGTACCCGATCTGAAACATGCATCTCAACATTCTCCATACAAATAATAGGCGTACGGGCACGCCATATATGAGCTCCTGCTGTGTATATTGAAGGTAAAATCTGTAGAACTGTATCTGTATATAGCTCCTATGTCACTGTAGGCTCTAGCATCACATCAAATTCGCTTCTGTAAAATTGCAGGTCACTCTGTGGTGTTACATCATATGTCCGATCAACTTTCCACCTGTGACACACCATTTTGTTAGAATGGAAAAAAATATTAAGTTATCATTTAAATTGCATAAGGCATTGCCAATTACCTACATCCAAAAGGCTGCTGATCATCTGCTGGCACAATCTGCCTGAGTGTGGTTTGATCTATAGACAATCTCTTATAAGATCATCACTGTTAACAAAATGTGAACACAACTATTAATCAATTTAAAGTATCCAATTAAAATATGCACATAAATACTAAAATCAATATGAGTTAAGTTTTCACCTGGAGAAGTGTCAAACAACCATAAAGTTGCGCTATCTCCATGGTGCTGGTTTTATACAACACCGTGTAGAGAAATGCAAGAACTGCACTACCCCATGACATAGCTCCGCACACATCCAAATCCTTTAAGAGAGGTAACCACCGAAAATGTACCTTATTTGTGGTGGTATCTGAAAATAAACATGTAGCGAACATATGCAATATATACGTCCATGCAAACTGCTCCACCTCCATATCCTCTAAGTACTCTAGGACCACCGCGAACTCATCACGGAGCCATTGCAACTTTACTGCTCTAACCCCTAATAGTTGTCTGTGGAGATGCTTTGCCTAATAATCTCTCACACTCAAAAGCCCAATCTCTATCGTCTCTACCGTGACAACTGAACCTGAAGGCTAAGGAGCACCACCAAATCCTGTAGAGTGATAGTCATCTCCTCAACTCAAAATGAAAAGTAGATGTCTCTGGCCTCCATCTCTCAATCAAAACTGTCAGTAATGCATGATCCAGTCAGACCCACCTCAAATGAGAATGAACTAAGAATCATGCTCGTTGAACGTAATTTATGACACGTGGATCTAACAAAGTCCACCGTTGAAAGGCCCGAGAATGATCTACACAATCAATGACATGGAGATCTTGCAATTATAAAGGAAATATTCATTAATATAACAAGTTCAATATTATAATATTGCTATTGTTAACTTTAAACACATAGACAATTACCGGGCTTACATCGATTTGAACGGATCGATGCTCATCCTGCATGTATAGAACATTATAACTGATCGGCTCTGGTTCCATGGGAGCTTTGCCTACACATCAATGCAATTGTTAGAAATATCATAAACAATATTCATTATATGGTTATATAAATCATGCTATGAAAGTAGGCAGGCTAATACATCCAAATACTTACCCAATGGAAAAGACAGTTTCGACATCTTGCTTTATTGTGACCTAATTGCTTACAATTACTATATATATTACGTCTGTGATCTTCACGACCTTCATCTATAGTGCCTTTTATGCGAACAGAAGGTGGACGACCTGCGGGCCTCTTATATTCAGAAGGCAAGATAAGAAGCCCATTATAGGGTTCCCAATGTCGTTTATCTAAAATTGGATGAAACAGTGGAGAATAAGTCTTAACTTAGTTATCTACAGAATACCATTGCGAGTAAGTGTTTATGTTGGCACCCCACTACGCTCATTAGAACATGCCGCAATAACATGTATGCAAGAAGATTCTGGAGCTGAGGTAATTTACAAGAACAAGTGTACCCATCTTGGGTAATGTTAACAGTGCATGTGTAGCCTTCCCTATCAGATACCTCCCACTCAGTCACATTGCATCTTTGTATCGAATACCATCGAGCAACATTGTATCGATATCTCAAGATGTTCTCATTTGTTGGTGTGAGGGGTGATTTTCAGTTTTTTACTTTTTCTCTACGGGTATGAAAGAAAGTAACAAGTCGGAAAAATGTAATAAGTGCTTATATTGGTAAGGCTCGAGCTCCTTTCAATATACCGTTGAAACTTTCTGAGCAATTTGTAGTCATAATAGTGAACCGTCTACCTCCATCTTTTGATAATGCCTATTGGCGTCCTTGATTATGCAGACTATTCTTAATTCAATTATATGCAGGTTCAAAGATTTCCTTAAGTTCTTTTCTTTTTGCCTTATAGACTAGTGAATCTAATGCACAATCGGCTTCGTATAACAAACGATGCAATTGAGGATCTTTAAATTCTTTTTGAAAGTTGTCTCGAATATGTAAAAGACAATAACGATGATGATACGGTGACGACCATACATTTGCAAGTGCCTTCGGTAATCCTTTCACACGATTAGAGATAAAAGTAATTGTCCGTTTATTATGCACACTTGGTATAATATTATAAATACACTGTAAAAATTACCGCCAAGAGTTTTCTGATTCACTTTCTACCAAAGCAAAGGCCAATGAATAGATTCTACTATCAGCATATACTCCGGTGGCAATGAGTAAATAACCTCTATACTTTTCATATAATTGCGTACCGTCAATACTAAGAAGTAGGAGACAAGAAGAAAAGCCCTTAATTGATGGCCCAAACCTCCAAAATACACGGCCAAATTGAACCATATTGGGCATAATCGAACCATATTCCAATGCATAAGGTTCAACTTTCGAACAAGTTATGGTGCCAGGGTTACTTTTTTTAATTGCCTCGAGGAATTGTGGTAATTTCTTATATGACAATTTCCAATCTCCAAATATTTTCAACAGTGCCTTAGTTCTTGCATGCTAGACCTTGCGGTATGTTATTGAGATGTGAAATTTATCGTTGATTTCTGCAATTATATTAGCGGAGTCAAATCAAGATTTCTCTTCACCATAGGCGTGATGATATTGCACACAAAGGATGCTGTGGCCTGATGATGATTGGATTGAAGCACCGGCTTGTGGCATGTATGTTCTTCCACAAACCTTTGAATTTGAAATAACCACTTGAATCTTTTGGGACTGAAGCATGAATTCTCCATGGGCACGTGTTTCTAGATCTAGCATCATTGGCATCACAAACTGCTGTGCAGCATCTTCTTATTCGTTTTAATAGGCTTGAATGAAACTGAACGAACGATGGACCATTCACTAAGTGCTTACAATAATTTTACTTTTGATTCAAATATATCACCAACTTTTAAATCATTTTTAGCATTGCTTGGGGCACATCAAGTATGTTCAGCAACGATATCTCTACAACAGTCATATCAACCCAGTCCTCACCTTCAAATCATCAGGATAAGGATCTAGATCTCAACATATTCATTATTGGCATATGCACTGTCAACTCAATCTATATCATTTTTCTCACCTTCTGCAACGTGCATGCTATTTTCTTGCACTACAGTTTCAACGTCTGTGTCATCATCATCACTTTTGTTGTGCAACAACACTGGAGGCATCATAACATTAGATCATCCAATATTAGAGAGACCAACATCAGAGAGACTAATATGAGAGGGAAGAATATCTTCAATGCCATATGAGTACCTATATTTCAATAATATTATTATCATTAAAATTTAAGAATGTGAAAATTCTGATTTGAAAATTAATGAATTAGTTACATGATTTACCAATATGCATTTCGGTCCTCTGATGGGCTAACAGGACATGAAGAATTCAATGTGTTTGAATATGATTGGATGCCAACAGATGGCATGTCCACGTGTGGAATGTGTGGTACAGATGATATGAATTCCGTAGACTCATTATCCAAATCGAGCATACGGGAGAATTCTCCTTGAACTTTCTCCATGTATAACTCTATGGTATTCACTGACGGGTACAACTGGAACATAACACGCGTGTCTTCATCGTCAGCAATGATTACTGCTTATTAATATCCATTTGTAACTGGCCACTTGCAAGTTATTTGAATCTGATAATCATTGGGATTAATTTTAGATATGTGATGGATTTTCTCTATCAATTCGAACCTTGTGGTTTTTCTTCGCACTAACATTGGTTTTACTGTTCCAGCGATATATATCAGCTTATTTTCCTGATCTATTGTTAGTTTACCATCATACTAACAAAGAATAGGCTCATCCACATTATTCATTGCACCTAATTTTATATCAAGCAATATAATTATTACAAATTTAAAAATAATTGGAAAGCTAACAAAATATCTAATTTAGCAAAACAACTAATTAAAAAATTGGACAACAAGCTAACATAATTTAAAAAATATCAAGCAACTAACATAACATAACATAACATAACTTAAAACTAATTACCAAACCAATTACATTAGTAAAACAACTAATTTAAAAAAAAAAGGACATTATACCTCAGGCTTTTGTCCGTCCACAGAGAGAGGGGATTTCGCCCACAGAGAGACCCGGTGGGGTTCCGTCCACATAGAGAGCCAGTGGGTGGGGTCACCCAGAGAGAGAGCCGGGTTGGGGGGGGAGTCGCCCAGAGAGAGCCGGGGGGGGCGTCGCCCAGAGAGAGGGGGCGGAATTTGAGAGAAAGAGATGCTAGGGAACACGCGAGAAAGAAAGGAGGGGTGAGAATGATATGGGGGTGAAAAAGGTAAGTAAAAGGTAATTTATATAAGTTAAAAATGGGCGCGTTAAGTTGTGGACCCGATTAGGTTCGGGTTTGACAAACCCGAACGTAACTTGCGCTAGGCACTCTGATTCTGATTTCAGAAACCAAAACGTAAAATTTACAGATTCTGGTTCGGGTTTCCGAAACCCGAACACAGATGTTTTCGCTATTTTGTGTTTGGGTTTCTAAAAACCGAACTCAAGTAAAAAAAAATTTTGTGTTCAGGTTTTTGAAACCCGAACTCAAGCAGTCACCCTCCTCCACGCCACCCAGTGCCACACTGGCGAGGAAATCTAACGTGGCGCTGAGGTGACTTGTCAGAGGTCTGTTTTGGGGTTTAAGTTTTAGAAATGCCTTTTTTATAATTAAAACCGACCGAGCGAAGAGATGGAGATTTTCTCCCATGACTCTTATATAAAATTTGTCCGTTCGTATGTCCCCTCATTTTCATTCGCCAGCCGCTGCCCTTTCTCTCTTCTCTCCCCCGTTTTTCTCATCTTCTCCTCCTCCTCCCACCACTGTCCTCTCTCCTCTCTCTCTCTTTCTCTCCCCTTCCCCTTCTTCCTCCACTTCCTTCCTTCACTGCCCTCTCATTCTCTTCCCTTCCTCTCCTTCTTTCTCCTATTCCTCCCCATCTTCTTTGTCACCGATCGGTTTTCACCGCCGACGGTATTCTAGTTATTTATCAAACCGAGAGAAGTGAGGTTTCTCTTGTAACTCCTTGCAATTTGTCCGTCCGACTATCTTCCAAAAAAGAGAACACAAAGAACTGAGACGCCCTCTCTTCTCTCCTCTCCCTGCCTCCATCCTCTCTTGTGTCTCCAATTTTTCTACTCCTTCTTCTTCCTTCCCTCTTTCCTCTCTCCTCTTCGCTGCTCGATTCCACCGTAAGCGGTAATATAGTTTAAATAAGTTTTTTATTTTTTTTTAAAAGTCCCCTTCAAAATCAATGGAGAACGACACTGTTCTCAGCTCCCAAACTCGAGAAAGGAGGAGGAAGAGGAAGAAGAAGAAGGAAAGAAAGAAGAGAATACTTTCGTGTTTTAGATTCCTTTGACAGCTGCCTCAGCCTCGTGGATTCGTTAACTCCACCCTTCGGAAGGTCAGTCATTGATCTCTTTCTCTATCTTCACAAATTTATGATTCTAGGGTTTTCCCAATGTCTGTTGTTCTTGACTTTCTTTCTGTAGATGAAAAAGATTGAAATTTTTTATGGTTTTTTTGTGCGATTTGGTATAGATTCTTCTAGATAGTAATCTCAAAATTTGCATCTTTTTTAACTTAAACTTTTATGAATGTAAAATTGTTGAATTCGTAGCTAATCAATGTAATTTGCTTGTGTTAGATAGCGGGAGTCCATGATCATTAGTAGTGGTTCGTAAAAACCTTAACTTTACTCAGTATTGAACTTTATGATTCATGTCTAACTGCAATATGATATCACATATAGGTAAATGAATAATTAAATTTGAAAATAAAAAAATAACCTTTGTAATCTCACTGTACGACATTGTCAGATGCCTGAGCTGTTCTACATCTTCCAGCAATACTCCGAAGTCATCTGCTCAAACAACTCTTACCTCCATCAACCAAACTTGATAGTTGTTGTGTTTAATAAAACACAACCTAAGGTTAAGTAAATAATGTGAAAAGTTACTTTCCACTGGCTAAGGTTTAATGTCCCACAGTTTAAGGATCTCTCTGGAAGCTGAGAACAATCGACTTGTCAATCTTATTATGTATCAACAATTCATCTAGAAAAACTTAGAATATATTAATCTATGAAGACAAATAACCTAAGTCGTGAGATGGATTGATAAAACTCAAAACATCGCATATTTTGAAGAGAAGATCCTTGCATCCTGGTTCTAGAAACCTTTTGTGTTTACTGTTCGAGAAGTCTGCTTAACTGTTCTGGTTTAAACTCTCTAATTCATTCATCTAGTTTGTGTCATTCTGAGCCTAGTAATTCAATTTTTGACTTTTTAAGATTTAAGAATTGAGGATGAATTAGAAATAGTTCACTATAATGCGGTAATTAATTGTTGATTGTGTAGAAAAGCTGAAAAAGAACTCTACTCTGTTGACTTGCAAGCTGATTGTTAAAACATAACTTGTGAAGGAGAGCTTGAATCCCGGCTGCAAAACAATTGTTATCTATCTAGAACTATTTACGGGCTGGCATTTATTCGCTTCTTTTGTTCAAGGTAGAGTAGGTTCCTTTTGGCACCTTTGATACTTATAAATTTATCTTACGCGTATAAGGAAAAGGCAAGTATGTCCAGTAAATATCTATATGCTATACTTAGCCTTGGTGAACAATATGTTTGATAAGCCATATCTGTGTAAGGAGCGTAATCTTGATTTCCCCAAGAGAGTTCGCACAAACACAATGCCCTTGTCATGTCTATTTGCTATAGAAAAAATACAACTTAAGTTGGAACGCCATTTGCTTGAAATCTTAAGTTTCTTTTGGAGCTCTACATGTTGTGGCCATGGTTTCTAGTTATCTTTCAAATTTGTGTTTTATTGGTTTATTCTCTACATTGATTCTGTATCTCACATTTAATGTTGCTTATCCTGCAAAGACGTTTCATGAGTGAATAGACATGGTTTTTGCATCTTAATGCAAGTCTGCAACCCAATATCTTGTTCATTATGCCCACAACTATGGCATATCCCAAATGTTGGGCTTGCTAGCATGGAAGAGATTGCAAAATAATTAGTTAATAGATTTGAAAATTATATGACTATAAGAATATAATTATGAAAAGAAAAGAAAAACATTCAAGTTCAACTTTAGATAATAAGATTGATTTTCATATTCTGGAACAAAGTACTGCCTGACTATCTAAACAATTATCCTAGCCTAGCTTCCACAATTTACCCATTTAACTGTATTGCCTTTGAGCATTTTCAAGTATAGAATATCTCAGGTTATTCTGGCTTCAAATCCGGCAAATTTCCTTTTCATTTCTACATATTTACTTCTCCCTTCGATTAATTTTTTGAGTCGATCAAAGAATCTCAATCAGGTAATTTCATGATTTTTTCTAATACAGAGTAACAGTTTAAGCCAATGCGAGAGAGAGAGAGAGAGAGAGAGAGAGAGAGAGAGAGAGAGAGAGAGAGAGAGCTTATTTACTCTGAAAATTTGAAAGTATGTTGACATACTGATAAATTTGCCTGGCTTCATTAAATGAAGTGGATAATATTCTAATGCTTCAAATATTTAAGATTTGAAGGAGCAGCTTTCATGTTTTACTGTCAGAATTACACTATACACTATCGAAATGGGGATCTTTCAGAGACAATAGGGAGGATGTTGGCGAGTTACAAAAATATTATACTTCACAGCTAAGGCATAGAGGATCATTCCAACTGCCTGGTGTGGCATTTTTTGTTTCATTAATTTTTTGCAATATTTTTACCTCTCTTGGATGATTTTCATGGAAAGTCACATTCTCAGAAAGAGCTGATATTTTCTCTTTCCTCTTTAGAGGATTCCCAGGATACACATACAGTGAATGGAAAGTTGGAAACGACACTTCTTCTGTTTCTATCAAGAACACTGTAATTTCCTTTATCTTGTTTAAGCAATATGTATGATGTATCTATTTGTATATTCTTTATTTGACAACAGATTCAGGAGAGATCTAAATCTTTGGCAATCTTTGGAGCCCAAGTATCACCAAAGCTTAGGTCTGCCCAAGTTTCATTTTGAGACAGGTCAGCCTTTTTCACCATATTGGTGCTCTTCAGTCAAATACATATTTCAAACATACTGCTGATGTCTATTTTGTCATTCATTGATTACAGCGGAGATGCGTATGCTTCGTTGGATGTGTGGTAACATGCGGAGAGATAAGATAAAAAATGAGGATATACATGCTAAGATCGGTGTAGTCTCTATAGAAGAGAAGATGAGAGAAAACCGCCTACAATGGTTTGGTCATGTGCGACGTGGACCTACAGATGCGCCAGTCCAGCAAGTAGAGCGTATCAATTTAGGGCAAGTTAAAAGAGCGCAGGGGAGACCGAAGAAAACATGGATGGAGGTAATACTACAAGATATAGAGGCTAAAGGTCTTAGTGAAGGCATAGTGCTTGATAGGAATGAGTGGAGAAAGCTGATCCATGTGTCCGATCCGGCGTTATTCTATTTTGGTTCATGTAGCCTATCCCAAATACTTGGGACAAATGGCTTTGTTGTTGTTGTCGTTGTTGTTGTTGTTGTTGTTGTACTGCTGATGTCTATTTTGTCATTCATTGATTGTCATGCAGCACTAGAAACTATAATAGAAATAGCGAACATGCGGTCCTTGATGTTGTCTACCTTCTCTCGGCTACAAAAGGAAAAGGTAGAGCAGATTGAGGTGCAGGGCAACCCATCTCAACTTCACACTTCAATGGGAAAGGACTGGCACAGAGAGAACATCCAGCAATGAAGAGATTGGAAGTCATAAATCCTATTTACTTTATTGAGCTAGTTTTATTTGTGCTGTTATCTGCAAATCATTGTGCCTGAGCACTCGTGTATGCTTTTGTCAATTATTCATGTTCTTTTAGAGAAGCACGGTACAAGATTTTTGATACCATCTATCATTTATGTTGATTTTAATGGTTTCAAGTGCCATCACTTACTGTCATTATCATCAGTAAGGAAAATAGTTCAGAAACTTTTGTCCGTATGATTTGAGATCTCATTGATGAGTATAAGTATGCAAGCTGAATAATAACTGATCGAATAAGCATGCTTGAAGACCAAGACCCGAATTCGACCACAAGATATTTCGAGCATGTCCGGCAAAAATGGCATCAAGAAAGCTTCATGCGCGCATAAATAGGGGGTTTCAAGACCTTTTCAAGGCATGCAATCTATTCCTTCTCTCTCATACAATTCCTTTCACTTTGAGAAGAACTGACTTGAGTGTCGGAGGGGGATCAGCGAAGAGATCTATCTTTCAGGATCTACTTCTATTTTGCGGAATCGAAGGATTTGGGCCTCACAAAGTTGAGAATGCATCATTAGAACTTTCATCGAGATCTTAGATCTATCATAAAATGGTGCAAATTAATGTTGCCGAGGGTATTGATCCCTAAAATTGAATCCAAATGATCAATCAAGAGGCCTCAACAACAATAAATTGAAGATCAACCGCGACAAGAAACTCAGAAGAAATAACCAGGAAAAAGAAGAAAGAAAATTATCACCTCGATTAACAAGCCTCAGTTCCTTCCACAACACAAGATTTAAAGTGCTGGGAGATGATCTGTTTGAAAAAGATGGCAAACAAAAGTTGATGTTTCGAAGGGATCGAAGAAAAAGGAATAACAGAAGAGAAACATGTAAGAAAAGAAGATCAAAATAATAGGGCAGCTCAAGTACTGGGGAGCAATCAAGATTTAGCTCACTCGAGGAAATGAAGATTTCTGATCAACGCGATTTGTGCGTCTTTTCAACCTAGGCGACTTGTTCGATGATCCACTATGACTGAGTTTTTGGTTAGGCTCTTCTCAAGACGAAAGTATTTCTTCAACACGATCTTTTTTATCCACACAAAGGAAGAATCGAGAATAACATCGGTACATTACATGCAAATTAATATTTTTTTTGTAAATATATTGTGATATTCCACTATGAATATAGAGCTTCAAACACTATGTATGCATAGAACACTCCACTGTAGGATCTGAGCAACAAATGAGGCTTATATCACCAACTGGAGTTCTTAATTTCGAGCATGCTCGCAGTTGCTTGATGGTTTCAGAGTAATGAAAAATTCATCAAAACAGAGACATTTGAAGAAAGGACATCGAACTACTGAAAGAATGAAAAATTATCAAATATCCAACAAAGGATATCTTTGTCAGTGTTCAAACACTTCGAGCAGGGTGAAATGATCCGCTGAAGATCCTGATAAAGGTTTATCATATATATGTGGAATGAACTTAAGAATTCTCTGCAAAATGCAATTCTCTCAACCAGCAATACTATATTCATCTGTTTCGAGCAAGCAAGGTTGAAGTATAATCGAAAAATGGATAGCATTTCCAAAACAAAAGAGATTTTCTATATCCAAGAAAATTACAGAAAGAGCTTGTCCACTCTTAAAAAACAAAAAAAAAACTACATGAAAACAACAACGAGAGAAAGGAAAACAACAGATGAAGAAGAGATAATCTTCATCGTCACCATCATAGTCGGAGGCATCCACCATTTCTTTCTCCTCCTCTTCTTCCTCATATTTGAAATAGGTAAAGGATTCGCAAAGCAGCTGTTGGATACAAAGGAAGATGGGCAAATGAACTTCACACAACGTTCCATGGATTTTCGAACAATTCTCAGAGCGGCGATTGGAGAAAACCCTTTCAATCTTGTCTTTGGAACAAAAATGTGGATCCTAGTAGAGATAAAAGAGCCAAGTGGCCGGGTGATTTACAGTGACAAGAACTAAAATGATGAAGCTCGGAGGAATGATTTAGACTTTCAATATCAATAAATGTAATACATCTCCTTTTAATCAAAAACTATGTTCCCTCTTGTTCGATGGAACGGTTCTTATGCAGAGCAAATATAAATAGAGAACTATTTCGAACAACATCAACTCTGCTCGAATGATTACGAGGTGATCGGTTGTGCGCGCTTAATGCACCAAGATCTTTTATCGAGGTGGCCGACTCGAGAAAAAGGGAATGTTGTTTTAAACAATCCATCTATTTGAGGATGGGCCGTTTGTTTTGCGTAAAAGTCCGTAATTCGTAAATGGCTTACAATTCAATTACAACTACGGCGTTTGTTTGGACCGTAATTCGTAAAAGACTTACACAACCTAATTATCACTCACTTGCAACCCAATTACCACACACTTACAGTCCAGTTACAGTTAATTTTGTGGTCATGCAAATTTGTATTATTTTTTTATGTTAATATTAATTTTTTTTTAATATTTAGCATTTTTAATATTTATTTGCAATATTAAAACTTTTTAAATCACCAAAATAGTTAATTTTGTGGTCAACTTTTTCACTTACGACTTAGACATTACGACTACCAACACCGTAAAATACAATACACTTTTCCACTTACAACTTTATATTACCAACTAAATACCATAAAGCTTACATGCATGTAACTCATTTACAACTGTAAAATACTTTACCAATTACGAGTTACGAATTACGGCCAGTTATGACAACCAAACAGGCCCGATGTCGAGTAGTGTTTGGCTAGAGGTAGTATAAAAGAAGACCTTGCTTTCACAGTGTCGCGGGGTGAAGGTCTCATAAGTCGACCAAGCACGATCAATTAACCCTAGATCACAACACTAGACTGGATATGCAAGCTGTGCTCTCAACATGTAGATGGCCCGCAAGGCAATCAACATAGTAAAGATTGAGGAGGCTGACACCATGAATCACAACAATGAGTGTTGGCCTAATGTCGCTTATCATAGAAATTAAGCCACCCGAATCCATTTCCAATGAAAGAGGCTGAGTTTGATAGACCAACGCTTCATAGCAGCTCGATCAACCCAGCCCATCAACAAAGAGACCTTAATCGATCAGAACATAGCTACAAAGTTGTTCGACTTTAGGGCCAATACACTCTCCCCGAGTCAGCTAAGTGGTTATTTGGTTAGGGGTGGAAGTGAGAAAGTGAGGAAGTAGTAATATTTTCCTTTGAAACTTGAAAATTGGTTAGTAAGTTTTTCGGTGTTTGAATGTTGTTGGGAAGTGTAATTTGAAAAATGTTATGTCTTTTTCGGTGTTTGGATGGTAATGTGAAAGTGGAAGTGAAAAAGTTGACTACCCAAATAATATTAAAATAAAAGTTAATTAAGAAAAATAAAAATTAAATTATAATTAGAATGCAAGTGAGATTTACATGATCACAAAATTAACTGTTTTGAGTTACAACTTATTATAAATGAGATTTACATAGCCACAAAATTAACTGTAACACCCTGAAAGTGAGGAAATAGTTGTGTAAAAAAAAAGAGAAAAAGAAAAAGAATTTTCTCATTTTTCTTTTCCGGTATTTAGATAGATAAGAAAGTGAGAAATGACACTTTTCCATTTCCTTACTTCCGCCACTTCCTTAAAATTAAACAGCCCCTAAAAAGAGAATCAAGTTGGTTCTACTCTTAGCAATGAAACTAACAAACACATAACGAAATTCAAAATACCCACATCAAAATGGATGCAATCAACCACTAGTTCGAGTGTTTGATATCCAGCAAGAACAACCGCAATGAAGTAGGCAACAATCAAAATAGGCATAACAAACTACTCAGACAACACAATCTAGAGCGCTCTTCATGAAATCCTGCAATTCTTCTTTGCTTCCCTCAAAGGCAGATACCTGGCATGCAGTTCATGTATTGAGCTAGTGGAGCTTTGGTTATCACATCCTCAGTCCTCTTCTCTGAAGGGTTCAGGGAGCAAATCTTGATTTTCTTCGAAGGAACATCACGTGCCGATGCTTCTCGATCCCTTTTCTTAGACTTTTCTGTTTTTCGCCTATATGGTTGACTTGATCTCTTCAAGCAAAAGCTGGTTTTATACTTTTCTTTCTAGTGGAACAAGGTTTTTTCTTCCTGGTAACATCTTATTGTTGAAGGATGTGAATATTGCGTCAATAAATACGTTCCCGAATATTTTTGCATTTTCACTTACATTTTAGAATCCAAATTTTCCATGGTGCCTAAAAGAATAAGAAAAGGAGAAAATCAGAAAAAATAAACACTTGACCGATAAAATGATAACTTTGGTTGCTCTAATTCGAGTAAATGTCGCGACCTCCAATTTGAGAAGACATAATTTCTCCTTCTTCAGCAATATGCCCTTCTTCGACACATGCCTTCCCACAAAACAATGTTTGAAAAGAAAAGGGTAAAAAAAAGTGGCATTTGGAATTCAGGAATTACTTTGTGACATAACATCCAGTTGTGCTTTCTGATATACCCCAAAAAACCCAATTATACAACCCTAATTATCAGGATGAAGTTGCAACAGATTAATTCCCAACAAATCAAGGACTGCAAGAACTTCAGGAGGGAACGAGAACTGCATACCGTAACAAAAATAATCATGATATAAGGCAAATCTAAGTGAAATCTAGATCTGACAAATTACCCGAGTATCAAGAACGAATCTTGTAGATGAGAATTAAGGACTTCAAGTAGTAATCTTCTATCAAATCCAAATAATACTCCATAAAAAAAAAACATAGATGTTGATTGTACGTGTAGTATTGAAGAAGGGACACAAAAGATGAAACCTTGAGAAGGGCAAGTCCGCACAAATTAACAAGAAGTCAAGATAGCCTTCACTTGACTAAAGAGCCTTTTATAATGCGAATCAGATTTGGATTTTCAGAATCTGTGAAGCTTTTGTCAGGGGCACGAGTGTACGTGTGGTGTTTTCTTACTTTTGGGCCTATTTGGTTAAGCGTGAAAATGAGGAAGTGAAGAAGTGAGGAAGTGGTAACAGTTCCCTTTAGAACTTGAGAATTGGTTAGTAAGTTTTCTAGTGTTTGGATGTTATTAGGAAGTGTGGTTTGAAAAATATTATGTCTTTTTTAGTGTTTAGATGGTAATGTAAAAGTGGAAGTGGAAAAGTTGACCACAAAGTTGACCGCAAAATAATATTAAAATAAAAATTAATTAAGAAAAATAAAAAATGGACAATGCAAGTGAGATTTATATGATCAAAAAATTAACTGTTTTGTGCTATAACTTATTACAAATGAGATTTACATCACCACAAAATTAACTGTAACACTCTGGAAGTGAGGAAATGGTTGTGTAAAAGAGAAAAGAGAAAAAGAAAAAGGGTTTTCTTATTTTTCTTTTCCAGTGTTTGAAGAGATAGAGAAGTGAGCAATTATACTTTCTCATTTCCTTACTTCCGCCCACTTCCTTACAACCAAACACCCCCTTTATGTTCCACCTCTGGGTTAAGTTGAATAGAAAAGTGAGGGACATATGTGGGTACAAGTATATAAGCCGAATAACTGATCGAATATGTGTGCTCAAAGACTAGGACGTGAATTCGATCACAAGATACTTCGAGCATATCAAAAACACAAGCAAGTTGTTCATCCTACCTGGCATGCCTATAAATAGGGGGTCCAGGACATCCCAAAATACACAATCTATTCTCTCTCTCATGCAATACAATTTATTCCGCTCTGAAAAGAACTGACGTTAGTGGCGAAGGAGGATCGCCGAGCGATCCGGCCCCTTACTGACCGTGTTCTATCTTGTAGGATCCACTTCTATCTTGCTGAATCGAAGGATCAGGGTCTCAAAAATTAAGAACGCGTCACTTATTTCCTTCATTATGCTAATTCGGAGCGCAAGAGATGCTGTTAGCAGGACATTTTCTCACCAAAACACATAATATTCCAAATTTCGATCCTCTCACAACGCAGGGCTCCAACACGCTGAAGTAATGGAAGCCCGTTGGGTCCTAAAGAATTGTTCAAGGCCGTACTTGATCACGCCGACGATTCTGGTTGATATTTTCATCTTCGGGGCCACTTGGATTCAAAAAAGTGTGCGGAAGTGAAGAAGTGGGAAGTGTCATTTTCCATTTTCACTGTGCATTCAAACATCGAAAAAAAAAAATGAAAAATTATTTTCCCTTTCTCCTTTCTTTTTACACAACCATTTCTTCACTTCTAAGGTGTTACAGTTAATTTTATTATCATGTAAATTTCATTTGTAATAAGTTGTAACTCAAAATGGTTAATTTTGTAGATCTTACTTACATTCTAATTTTGAGAATCTTAATAATAAGCCTACAAAGGTTGTAACCATAGATAAACTCTCTTTTTGATGAAAATGCACAAAGTTTTTATTATTGATAAACTTCAATATTATCATAGTTTAAAGAAAGCAAATGCGCAACAACCTCAAGTTCTCTTCAGGATATTCCAATAGCCCTTCGTTCATTCTATTACAATATTTTAATCTTTAGCAACACTTTAAATCTGAAATAAATGCTGCTAAATACTCTTATAGAAACTCTTATTTTTAGATACCCTTATCTTAGCTTATATTACTACTCGTTTTCTTATCTATCTCTCCTGTATCTATATATATTAATGTAATTATTTTATGAATAAATATACTGAAACTTTTTCTTCTCCAAATTATCAAGTACAAATACAAGTTTACTTTGTCATGCAATGACCAGTGGCGGACCCACATGGGGGCCAGCGGATGCGGTCGCCCCCACTGGAGTTGGGTGAACTAAACAAAAAACCCAGTTACCCAGATCATTTCTCCTGATCTCCACAAAAAAAAAAAACCTTCTAGTTTCTCCTAATGACAGGTTCTCGGTCTCTCCTCTCTGGGGATTGAGAACTCTCACAACCTCTCCAACAAATCTCTCTCAACACCTCTCCAACGCATCTCCCTCAGTCACAATCTTTCTCTCTTTCTTTCACGATCTCAAGCTCGCCTCTTTCGACGTCAAGCAGAACCTCAACAGCATCTTCTCGACGGAACTCATGATGCAGACCGCCGATGGCAAGCGGTAGAAGAAGTGCAAGCAGGTAATTTCTCGATCTGAATTTTGAATTTCAGTAACTTGATTTCTTGATCTGAGTTAGAGTTTCCACTTGTAAGTCTTGGTTGATTCTTGATCTGATAAGGTATACAAAAGAATTGGTTTGTTCAATTGATCATTTTTAAGAAAGATTGGATTTTGGAAAAAAATTTATCAGAATTAGGGTTCTTGATTTGTTGATCGACCTCTTGAATTAGGGTTTTGAGATTAGGGATTTCTTTGCATAATTGTTGAAAATTTTGAAGTTTAATTAAAATTACAAGAGGAACCTCATTTTGTTTTTCCTTTGTTCTATAGTGGATGACCATTAGGCTGTGAATAAAAGAGGCATTTTTTTGGAGAAACTTAGACTGATAAATTCATTGGTTTTTTTGAGAAATCAAAAGAGGCATTGTAATTTATTTGGCTCTTATATACTTGCTAGGTTGAAAATTTATCAAGCAAGCTTATAAAACTCAATGTTGATCTAATCTCTCATCAAGAGGTATTTTCATATTAGTTTTGACAGCATTGACAATGAATCAATCATTCAACGATTTCAGAATATGGCTCCTCGAAGGAAGCATTGTAATTTAGAGTGAGATATGTTGTCTTAAAGGGAGCCCCTCTATTTTTTTGTAATATCAAAACTTAGAATATGTTGTTTGATTTTTATAAATTTTCAATTTTAGTTCAATATATTTTCGCCCCCACTTAGTGAAAATTCTGCGTACACCACTGGCAATGACCCTCATCCACTCATTACATACATATACATATTTGTACATGTATCTGCAAAATTATATTGAATACTTAGCACTCTGACATTGAGTCACATGCCATTTACACCAACCAAAAAGTGGCCCCAAGTATCCTGTTCAATGCGAGATTACACATCAAGCACCAAATATCAGTTCTGTTAGAATAATCACACATGTCAATATTTGTATTACATTTGTTTTTGAATGGAGAAATGGGTAACACGTCATCTTTCCCCAAATAGAGGAGAAAATTTCTTCGAGATGCGTTGGCTGGCAAGCTTGAACCTGCCACTTGCTCCATGCATGCCTCTACACCCACTCCAAATTCCTCTTTTGATATCCAGGATTGCAAATTACAATCACGCGTTAGCGAATATTGAAATGAAAACACTGCTACCAATATCAAGATCAGTTATCACAAAGGGAAAGCCATACAGTTATCACAAAGGGAAAAGCTATACAGCAACGCTGCGGAGCACATTCATACATTTAGGTATCAATCTTCTTATCATACCTTGAGTATATCTGCCATGGCCTGTACACATACAGAGTACATGCCCCATGTAGTATATGAGGGATGCGTCACTTGTATGATGATACTCATAGACTAGTGGCTTGGATGTTTCCCATCATGAAGTCATGACCATGAGACTATGCAGATTGACTGTGGCCTATATGTCTAGTTAAGGTTATCAGGAACCCACACTTTCCAAGGCATGCAGCACCAATGAGAGAGAATAATTAGATCAGGATGTCGCATTGATGGTTGGCATGTTGAAACCAGGATGTTCACGGTTGCAGATACTGTAATTCAGTTCACATAGTTGGTCCTCCTCCACTTGAATTTGAAGTTTCAACCCTTTTGTAATTGGACCTTACGCTCTGTTAGAAAGGGGAGGAAAAATTAACTGCATCTTCAGTCCTCAAGAAAAAAGATACACATATATAGAAGATGTTAATTTTTCAAAGAGTAACTGAATAAAGCAGAAAGTTAAATTCTAATGCATATTTATGGTTAAACAAACAAGCTGGTGATGAAGGGGCAACTAAAGGTAAGTTCAAGATACAAAGTACAAACATAAACAGTTGATTATTCATCTTGAGAGGATTAAGAATGCAACGAGTAATTGGACTTATTTTTGCTAATGTTCTCAATAGATTTGAAATTCAACATGCTCAGAGCAGTGGGGTCAACTTAATCTTGAATTCCATTTGTTATTCTGCTTGTCTTGCTTAATATCATTTCCTGCTGAAAGATTCTATGAAGCTCAATCCCTCCTTATTTCCTGGTTTTAGTTTAATTGATCCGATGAAATGTAAGTTGTGTTGCCATCTAAGTTAGCTTTCTTCATGGCGTTTCAGAGATATTTATCGTCTACTCATTATCATTACCTACACCTTCAGAATCTAAAAATGCTTAGAGAAGTTGAATATCAAAATATTTTCTAGTAGACAACAATTAGCCACTAGGAAAGATTAATGTTTTTTTCCACTACACAGCAGTTCCCCATTTTATAGAACTTTACTATAAAATGGAAAACCATAGAAAGCGAAACATCTGGGGCAAGTCTTTTATCAGTAGATTCATACCAGCATATTATAGTACTGGAGACAACTAATCATGTTAACTAGCTACCCTTCCCTTCCACCACAAGTCTAATACAAACTTATGCCTTGGTTCCCTATATATCGCACCGTATTAACAATCAAATACCATTATCTAAAAATGCGGGATTCTCGGTTGGATGTCAATATTGGAGATAGCCATATGCTTATAAATAGTGGGGCATGATGCCAATCTTGCGAGGGAG